>JAQFVV010006989.1:0-218204 GCA_028023455.1 Epiperipatus broadwayi | reverse complement strand
CTATGCACCAAGAACTAGCTCAACGGTTGGTGAGGACTAGAGACTCCTGAGTAACACTAATATCTAAGAATTTATATACTTTGAATAATTTTATAAATTGAATCATATGTATGTTCAGGTTGCCAACACAGACAGCGGGTATTAACATTTAAATAATTATAAAAAGAATGATGAACTAAGAAACCAAGTATGTTAGAAAATATTTAATAAGAATAATTTGTTTCGTTTCCATAAAACATAGAATGCATTAATTACCTCTAGTCTTTAAGAGAATTTACAAATATAATAAGAGTGGCGGTCCTTATCATATGCCAACAATTATTACGCAACATAGAATTCTATGTCTATGCCCCCAACGAGAAATATAAAGGCGGATAAAGGTATTCATTAAGAATGGAAATGATTGTTCTAATTTTATTACGGTGGAATGTGAGATTTATTTTCACATTCGAAAATCTATTCATGAAGAGCAAAACGTATTTTTAGGGCATAACGTTAAAATTGATTTGAAACTTATTGAATTAATAATATATTTGAGAATTTGTTCGACTTTAATTTAAATCACTTCATCACGAATTACGAGCATGGAGCGGGTTTTACCGGAACAGAGATGCAACGGTACTGGCGGCTTATGAGGCAGAGAGTAAAATTGAAATATGATCGCTAGTCGATGATTGAAGTCCTATGGCGGCTTGCATCTAACAAGTCTTACGCCCTTTGACTAATGAATACGAAAGGAGGTACTTTCTTCCTTGAGAAATTTAAATAAGAGAATATGATCACCGACCAGCCTAACGGAGCGGAAGATTGCCCTGCGTCAGCAACGTTCGATGATGATGACTTGATGGTCATCGTTGAAAAATAAAACCCATATAGAATGCTCGACGTGATAACTTGATCAATTAATTAAAGTCAAACGAGCTTTTAACAAACTATTTGAAAGTATTTGTAAGTTATATTAATTATGCCCTAATCATCGTGCTCTTACTGAATCTTAATACAAATAACAAAAGTTGAATTAGAATCTATTTAACCCTTTATCGGCCCTTTTGCAATAAAACATTTAACATTATATTTGAGTTAATAAATCATTAGTGGAACGAGAAAATAATATTTTAACATTTTGTGAATATATAAACCTTTGTGTATTAGATAGGAGCTGGGGACATAGGTAAAAACGGAGCTAATAATTGATTATTAGCCAATTATAAAAATAGTAAACATGTAATATTTTCTTTCGACTCGATGATTGATAGAACTTATAAATTTAGTTCTAATGGGTGAGAATTACTATTTAAAATTAATATATTATTTGCGTGAGGCAAATAGAACAAAGGAGCTCATCGAGTCGAGAGATTATTGGCATATAATTTTAAATAAACGAACATTAATAAAGCACACAAATATATATATTAACTGAACCGCCAAGTAAGAAGAGAAAAGTTTAAAGACTAGAGATTAAAGAATTAAGATATAGATTTACAATAGCGTAAATAAAAGGTGTTAGAAAGATTTTTACATTAGAGAATAAAGAGCTCTTAATCGGAAGAGTGTAAAATAAAGTTCGAACTGGCCAGAGAGTTTAGAGTTCATGAGAAATATATTACCCTTCCTTGCTAGGTTCTTAAGTTACACATCCAAGTCGGTGAAACGTAGGCACCATTTGGTTGATTATTGGAACAGCATTTTTAGTAGCTTTTCATGATGTTAGCAGTCTGATCGGTCCGGAAAAGATTCAGCAGCACCATTGAAGATTTCTAGGGACTTCATGGAACCGTAGCCAGATTCCTGATGTTCTAGCCCTCTATCATGATGAATACAATTTAACACGCACAGAGTTCACTGTACTACTTTACAACAAAGACTAGCCTTTTTTCCTGACTTTTCAGGGCTATATATACTGTTCACTGATGCCTCCGGCTAGCGCTCATTTTATTATCAATCTGTTTTTTTTTTTATAATTAGTTGTTTTCAAATACATTCCCTCGATAAGGCTTTCAAACTAATTAGCTTGAATTCCTTCTCTAATTGAAAATGAATTCTTAAAATCTGAAAATGATTTAATTAGAAAAATGAATCCTTATCTTTTTCCAATTCATAAAGCTTTACTATTGTTTTTAAGAATTTTAAAGCTTATCGAAGGAATGTAGCTTTTAATCACCCAAACTTTACAAATTATTTAAAGGTGAAAAAAAAACAAGTATTCCCGACGCAATGAAACTTTCGAACAATTATATATATTTAATATTTACAAATATATATACGCACAATCCACGCAATTTAATATATATAAATTCATGAATATTTTATCATGAATTTATTTAGAGAATTGATCAATTTTAAACTAAACTAATTAATTTTGCTACGCATTTGAAATAAGTTATTCATTATGGAAATTAGCGTGGATTGAACGTATAAAGCCCCATTGCATCGGAAATTTAAGGTTAGTATTAGGGTAAATAACATGAAGCTAGGATCGAACTCAGATCCGACTGCTTCATTTCTTTTCACTTCAAAAAAAAAAACAATGAAAAAAAATGACTTTACTTACGCAGGATATAGTTGCATAAGTGTATAGACTCTGGGAGAACAGCCTGAGCGTGAATAATATAACCTGCCCAAACTACAAAAATTATACATGTCTCACTGCGATCAATTTTTTGAATATTCAACTTATATTAAGTTTAATAAATCGGTCCGTTTATCAAGTCTCATTTTTCCTATGGTCATGTCAGTTGGTCTTCTGTATATATATATATATCTGTCTCTACAGTTTATCTTACTGTTTCCCTGGATCAGGTGGTACATATTGTTTTAACTGTCTGGCATTGTAATGGTCATAGTCCTGGTCTTTCCTGGTTGGCGTCAAGTTCCCATAGTCTATTGCAGTCAAAAAGTCTATGGTCTTTTCTATTGACATAGGGCACATCCCAAGCATGACTCTTTGGATCCATGGGGGTAAATGATGTCTAATCGTCCGGATGATGTGTTGGTCCTCATATTTGAAGGCTGTAAGGGATTTGAATGTGGTCACTTGCTGGATGAAGTAAGCTGCGTATCCCTGTCTGTAGTTTTCTTGATACTTCTGTGTGTTCAGTCTATGCAAGATTCCCTCCTGCCTTTCCTGACTCCAATATTTTTTTAAGATGGCATTTTCATATCCTTGGATCGTGGTAGGTGGTTTTTTTAATAGCTTCCACCATGCCTTGGCAGCTTCTCTTAAGTAGTGGCTCGCTATGATAACCTTTTCTTTTTCTGCTACAGTGTATAGGCAAAAAAATCCTTAATGCTGTCTATGTGATCTATTGGATTTTCTCCTGGACTTCCCCTAAAAATTTGAACTTCCACAGAAGATATAATGGATGGTCTCGGTAGATTTCTTGGACTCATTTCGGGGTTTGTCTTCCATGTAGTCTGAACATCTTCCTTTTCCCTCTCTGTATTTGGATCAGCTTCTTCCACTGTTTCGTGACTGACCTCATCTTCACTGTCATCTTCTTTGCTGTCCACAACTTCTTTTGGTGTGGTCTGATCATCATTTTTTTTGGAGCTTTGTAAGTGCCTATTGCTTGAGGATGCTTTGCAATCTCTGGGTTGGTTTGGATGCCTCGTGCTTCCTCAAGCCTTAAAATTCTTTCCATCATCATCATCATTATTTTTTGATCTTCTCTCATTTCTTTGAGGATCATATGAAAACTCTCTCGATCATCTTGAGCCGTCTTTCTGCTTTGATGGTTGCGCTTTTTTTTACTGATATGATTCTTAAAAATGATCTCTCATTCACTGGGGGTGGTTGAAGGCACATCACTATCATCAGTCAATCCTTGATCTAATTGTTCTTCCATCTTTGCAAGTGAATCAATATAATAAACAACGTGAATTAACTTATAGTACTCTCTGTATGCTTAAAAAAATATTTTTTTCTTCAGTAATTTTAACTAGGTATCTGACTACAGGTCCATTGTCCCAATCTTCACTAGCTGCTGCATATTATTTCCCCAATCTATGTAATCTGCTTTTTTTTTTTTTAGTTTACCTACGTTTTGTTGATTAGCTCTTTATATTAACTCTTTGAGTGAGACATGTATTCAAAAATATCAAAGATAAGAAAAAACATTATTCACTTTCCCTTTGTTCAACTGTTCTGTTCTCCCATGTCTGAAAAAAAAACTATACAGTGATATACAAATATTATGTATTAGCAGGTAGAACAAATAATTCTGTATTGAACACACTTGGTTTTTTATTATGGCGATTGACCCACTACTGTGCTGACAATCAAATTTGCTGACAAATTTATTTATATGGGCGCCAGTGAGCAAAATGAAATCAATAGGGCATGTGATATAACCCATTGACCCCCAAACCACATATGATTGACTTAATTTTTGATAAAACAATTGAATTGATGATGAATATTTATTAATGAATAACAGATAACGCGTTCCTGACCTGAGTTTAAATATAGGAGTTTAAATATTACTAAGCATGAGGCTTCACACACACAAAGAAATGTCAAAATTAATATTACAAGAACTTTTATTGGTGATATTATTCTAAATCTTGCTAGCATGAAAGCGTGCAAACCATTTAAGCATTTTGCCAACTGCATCTGGCTGCTTGGTGTACACAAAGGGTCTTCACCTGCTTTGAGGTTACTCTAGAAATTATTGTCATTAAAGCGTAATGTCACACTGCATCGGACCGCTTGACAGATAATTCCCAGTTTGAAGGTCTTCGCCTACTTTGAGGCTACTAAAAATACAGAGCGAACATTAAATATATGTGCTAGCAAGCAATACTGTAAAATTAAGACTTTTAACATGGTATCACAACGGATATCTTATATTATAAAACTAAGATACTAATTAATTTTGACATAGAAAACATTTCATTTATGACATAGACAAATTATTTCACTTATTTTACTCCTATGCTTTGATCTGCTCTTACTACTTTGCTAACGATATTTTCTTACTGTCATGAACGCGTATAAACAAACGTATAATATATATATATATATATATATATGGATATATAGTACACGTATAACTAATTACACATATACTTAAATAATTATTCTAACAGTCTTTTGCATTTAAAAAAAAAATCTTGAATACATTTAACTATAAAGAAGAGAATTAGAAAGTGATATTTTAATTTATTAAATCATTTCAGTTATGCATTATAAATCGCATAACTTTTTCAAATATATAAAACATTCTACAAAAATATCACTTTAAACATTTAATTTATTGAGATCTGAGTAACTAAAACAAAATTACTATCTCCAGGGCATGTGTGGGGTTTATTAAGTCGAGCCACAATGATTGGGCAGCCAAAAACATAACCATGTACCGGTCGAAACCCACCACCACCGCAAGTCAAATCGGATTCAAACTCAGCTGAACCAAAACTGAATTCAAACCCAACTCAACAGCTCAGATAGCAGAAATCGACGGCACAGTGCTATGCGCCAAGAACTAGCTCAACGGTTGGTGAGGACTAGAGACTCCTGAGTAACACTAATATCTAAGAATTTATATACTTTGAATAATTTTATAAATTGAATCATATGTATGTTCGGGTTGCCAACACAGACAGCGGGTATTAACATTTAAATAATTATAAAAAGAATGATGAACTAAGAAACCAAGTATGTTAGAAAATATTTAATAAGAATAATTTGTTTCGTTTCCATAAAACATAGAATGCATTAATTACCTCTAGTCTTTAAGAGAATTTACAAATATAATAAGAGTGGCGGTCCTTATCATATGCCAACAATTATTACACAACATAGAATTCTATGTCTATGCCCCCAACGAGAAATATAAAGGCAGATAAAGGTACTCATTTAGAACGGAAATGATTGCTCTAATTTTATTACGGTGGAATGTGAGATTTATATTTCACATTCGGGAATCTATTCATGAAGAGCAAAACGTAATTTTAGGGCATAACTTTAAAATTGATTTGAAACTTATTTAATTAATAATATATTTGAGAATTTGTTCGACTTTAATTTAAATCACTTCATCACAAATTACGAGCATGGAGAGGGTTTTACCGGAACAAAGATGCAACGGTACTGACGGCTTACGAGACAGAGAGGAAAATTGAAATACGATCGCTAGTCGATGATTGAAGTCCTATGGCGGCTTGCATCTAACAAGTCTTACGCCCTTTGACTAATGAATATGAAAGGAAGTACTTTCTTCCTTGAGAAATTTAAATAAGAGAATATGATCACCGACCAGCCTAACGGAGCGGAAGATTGCCCTGCGTCAGCAACGTTCGATGATGATGACTTGATGGTCATCGTTGAAAAATAAAACCCATGTAGAATGCTCTACGTGATGACTTGACCAATTAATTAAAGTCAAACGAGCTTTTATCAAACTATTTTAAAACATTTATAAACTATATTAATTATGCCCTAATTATCGTGCACTTCCTGAATATTAATACAAACTAACAAAAGTTGAATTAAAATATATTTAACCCTTTATCGACCCTTTTGCAAAAACATTTTAAATATATATATGGATAAATAAATCAACATTAGTGAAGCAAGAAAATACCATTTTAACATTATATGAATATATATAAACACTTGTAACTTAGGAGCTGGGGACATAGGTGAAAAACGGAGCTAATAGTTTATTATTAGCCAATTATAAAAATCATAAACATGTAATATTTTCTTTCGACTCGATGATTGATAGAACTTATAAATTTAGTTCTAATGGGTGAGAATTACTATTTGAAATTAATATTATAATATTTGCGTGAGGCAAATAGAACAGGGGAGCTCATCGAGTTGAAAGATTATTGGCATATAATTTTAAATAAACGACATTAATAAAGCATACAAATATATATATATTTAAATGAACCACCAGGTAAGAAAAGAAAAAGTTTAAAGACTAGAGATTGAAAGAATTACGCTATAGATTTACAGTAGCATTTTATAAATATTTTTACATTGAAGAATAAAGAGCTCTTAAATAGGAGGAGAGTAAAATAAAGTTCGAACTGGCCAGAAAGTTTAACGTTCATTATAGAAATATATTACCCCTTCCGCTGGTCCTTAAGTTGCACCTCCAAGTTGTTGAAAACGTAGGCATCTTGGTTGACTACTGGAACAGTATTTTAGTAGCTTTCATAATTTTAGCAGAATGATCGGTCCGGAAAAAGGTTCAGCAGCTCCATTGAAGATTTCTCGGGACTTTAGGAACTGTAGCCAGATTCCTGATGTTCTAGCCCTCTATCATGATGAAATACAAATTAATATGCACAGAGTTCACTGCACTACACTACAACAAAGCTAGCCTTTTTTTCCTGACTTTTCAGGGCTATATATACTGTTCACTGATGCCTCCGGCTAGCGCTCATTTTATTATCAATGTGTTTTTAATTATTGTTTTCAAATACATTCCTTCGATAAGGCTTTCAAACTAATTAGCTTGAATTCCTTCTCTAATTGAAAATGAATTCTTAAAATCTGAAAATGATTTAATTAGAAAAATGAATCCTTATCTTTTTCCAATTCATAAAGCTTTACTATTGTTTTTAAGAATTTTAAAGCTTATCGAAGGAATGTAGCTTTTAATCACCGAAACTTTACAAATTATTTAAAGGTGAAAAAAAACAAGTATTCCCGACGCAATGAAACTTTCGAACAATTATATATATTTAATATTTACAAATATATATACGCACAATCCACGCAATTTAATATATATAAATTCATGAATATTTTATCATGAATTTATTTAGAGAATTGATCAATTTTAAACTAAACTAATTAATTTTGCTACGCATTTGAAATAAGTTATTCATTATGGAAATTAGCGTGGATTGAACGTATAAAGCCCCATTGCATCGGAAATTTAAGGTTAGTATTAGGGTAAATAACATGAAGCTAGGATCGAACTCAGATCCGACTGCTTCATTTCTTTTCACTTCAAAAAAAAAACAATGAAAAAAAATGACTTTACTTATGCAGGATATAGTTGCATAAGTATATAGACTCTGGGAGAACAGCCTGAGCGTGAATAATATAACCTGCCCAAACTACAAAAATTATACATGTCTCACTGCGATCAATATTTTGAATATTCAACTTATATTAAGTTTAATAAATCGGTCCGTTTATCAAGTCTCATTTTTCCTATGGTCATGTCAGTTGGTCTTCTGTATATATATATATCTGTCTCTACAGTTTATCTTACTGTTTCCCTGGATCAGGTGGTACATATTGTTTTAACTGTCTGGCATTGTAATGGTCATAGTCCTGGTCTTTTCTGGTTGGCGACAAGTTCCCATAGTCTATTGCAGTCAAAAAGTCTATGGTATTTTCTATTGACATAGGGCACATCCCAAGCATGACTTTTTGGATCCATGGGGGTAAATGATGTCTAATCGTCCGGATGATGTGTTGGTCCTCATATTTGAAGGCTGTAAGGGATTTGAATGTGGTCACTTGCTGGATGAAGTAAGCTGCGTATCCCTGTCTGTAGTTTTCTTGATACTTCTGTGTGTTCAGTCTATGCAAGATTCCCTCCTGCCTTTCCTGACTCCAATATTTTTTTAAGATGGCATTTTCATATCCTTGGATCGTGGTAGGTGGTTTTTTTAATAGCTTCCACCATGCCTTGGCAACTTCTCTTAAGTAGTGGCTCGCTATGATAACCTTTTCTTTTTCTGCTACAGTGTATAGGCAAAAAGAATCCTTAATGCTGTCTATGTGATCTATTGGATTTTCTCCTGGACTTCCCCTAAAAATTTGAACTTCCACAGAAGATATAATGGATGGTCTCGGTAGATTTCTTGGACTCATTTCGGGGTTTGTCTTCCATGTAGTCTGAACATCTTCCTTTTCCCTCTCTGTATTTGGATCAGCTTCTTCCACTGTTTTGTGACTGACCTCATCTTCACTGTCATCTTCTTTGCTGTCCACAACTTCTTTTGGTGTGGTCTGATCATCATTTTTTTCTGGAGCTTTGTAAGTGCCTATTGCTTGAGGATGCTTTGCAATTTCTGGGTTGGTTTGGATGCCTCGTGCTTCCTCAAGCCTTAAAATTCTTTCCATCATCATCATCATTATTTTTTGATCTTCTCTCATTTCTTCGAGGATCATATGAAAACTCTCTCGATCATCTTGAGCCATCTTTCTGCTTTGATGGTTGCGCTTTTTTTACTGATATGATTCTTAAAAGTGATCTCTCATTCACTGGGGGTGGTTGAAGGCACATCACTATCATCAGTCAATCCTTGATCTAATTGTTCTTCCATCTTTGCAAGTGAATCAATATAATAAACAACGTAAATTAACTTATAGTACTCTCTGTATGCTTAAAAAATATTTTTTTCTTCAGTAATTTTAACTAGGTATCTGACTACAGGTCCATTGTCCCAATCTTCACTAGCTGCTGCATATTATTTCCCCAATCTATGTAATCTGCTTTTTTTTTTTTAGTTTACCTATGTTTTGTTGATTAGCTCTTTATAGTAACTCTTTGAGTGAGACATGTATTCAAAAATATCAAAGATAAGAAAAAACATTATTCACTTTCCCTTTATTCAACTGTTCTGTTCTCCCATGTCTGAAAAAAAAAACTATACAGTGATATACAAATATTATGTATTAGCAGGTAGAACAAATAATTCTGTATTGAACACACTTGGTTTTTATTATGGCGATTGACCCACTCCTGTGCTGACAATCAAATTTGCTGACAAATTTATTTATATGGGCGCCAGTGAGCAAAATGAAATCAATAGGGCATCTGATATAACCCATTGACCCCCAAACCACATATGATTGACTTAAATTTTGATAAAACAATTGAATTGATGATGAATATTTATTAATGAATAACAGATAACGCGTTCCTGACCTGAGTTTAAATATAGGAGTTTAAATATTACTAAGCATGAGGCTTCACACACACAAAGAAATGTCAAAATTAATATTACAAGAACTTCTATTGGTGATATTATTCTAAATCTTGCTAGCATGAAAGCGTGCAAACCACTTAAGTATTTTGCCAACTGCATCTGGCTGCTTGGTGTACACAAAGGGTCTTCACCTGCTTTGAGGTTACTCTAGAAATTATTGTCATTAAAGCGTAATGTCACACTGCATCAGACCGCTTGACAGATAATTCCCAGTTTGAAGGTCTTCGCCTACTTTGAGGCTACTAAAAATACAGAGCGAACATTAAATATATGTGCTAGCAAGCAATATTGTAAAATTAAGACTTTTAACATGGTATCACAATGGATATCTTATATTATAAAACTAAGATACTAATTAATTTTGACATAGAAAACATTTCATTTATGACATAGACAAAATTATTTCACTTATTTTACTCCTATGCTTTGATCTGCTCTTACTACTTTGCTAACGATATTTTCTTACTGTCATGAACACATATAAACAAACGTATAATATATATATATATATATATATATATGGATATATAGTACACGTATAACTAATTACACATATACTTAAATAATTATTCTAACAGTCTTTTGCATTTAAAAAAAAAATCTTGAATACATTTAACTATAAAGAAGAGAATTAGAAAGTGATATTTTAATTTATTAAATCATTTCAGTTATGCATTATAAATCGCATAACTTTTTCAAATATATAAAACATTCTACAAAAATATCACTTTAAACATTTAATTTATTGAGATCTGAGTAACTAAAACAAAATTACTATCTCCAGGGCATGTGTGGGGTTTATTAAGTCGAGCCACAATGATTGGGCAGCCAAAAACATAACCATGTACCAGTCGAAACCCACCACCACCGCAAGTCAAATCGGATTCAAACTCAGCTGAACCAAAACTGAATTCAAACCCAACTCAACAGCTCAGATAGCAGAAATCGACGGCACAGTGCTATGCGCCAAGAACTAGCTCAATGGTTGGTGAGGACTAGAGACTCCTGAGTAACACTAATATCTAAGAATTTATATACTTTGAATAATTTTATAAATTGAATCATATGTATGTTCAGGTTGCCAACACAGACAGCGGGTATTAACATTTAAATAATTATAAAAAGAATAATGAACTAAGAAACCAAGTATGTTAGAAAATATTTAATAAGAATAATTTGTTTCGTTTCCATAAAACATAGAATGCATTAATTACCTCTAGTCTTTAAGAGAATTTACCAATATAACAAGAGTGGCAGTCCTTATCATATGCCAACAATTATTACGCAACATAGAATTCTATGTCTATGCCCCCAACGAGAAATATTAAGGCAGATAAAGGTACTCATTTAGAACGGAAATGATTGCTCTAATTTTATTACGGTGGAATGTGAGATTTATATTTCACATTCAGGAATCTATTCATGAAGAGCAAAACGTAATTTTAGGGCATAACTTTAAAATTGATTTGAAACTTATTTAATTAATAATATATTTGAGAAATTGTTCGACTTTAATTTAAATCACTTCATCACAAATTACGAGCATGGAGAGGGTTTTACCGGAACAAAGATGCAACGGTACTGACGGCTTACGAGACAGAGAGGAAAATTGAAATACGATCGCTAGTCGATGATTGAAGTCCTATGGCGGCTTGCATCTAACAAGTCTTACGCCCTTTGACTAATGAATATGAAAGGAAGTACTTTCTTCCTTGAGAAATTTAAATAAGAGAATATGATCACCGACCAGCCTAACGGAGCGGAAGATTGCCCTGCGTCAGCAACGTTCGATGATGATGACTTGATAGTCATCGTTGAAAAATAAAACCCATGTAGAATGCTCTACGTGATGACTTGACCAATTAATTAAAGTCAAACGAGCTTTTATCAAACTATTTTAAAACATTTATAAACTATATTAATTATGCCCTAATTATCGTGCACTTCCTGAATATTAATACAAACTAACAAAAGTTGAATTAAAATATATTTAACCCTTTATCGACCCTTTTGCAAAAACATTTTAAATATATATATGGATAAATAAATCAACATTAGTGAAGCAAGAAAATACCATTTTAACATTATATGAATATATATAAACACTTGTAACTTAGGAGCTGGGGACATAGGTGAAAAACGGAGCTAATAGTTTATTATTAGCCAATTATAAAAATCATAAACATGTAATATTTTCTTTCGACTCGATGATTGATAGAACTTATAAATTTAGTTCTAATGGGTGAGAATTACTATTTGAAATTAATATTATAATATTTGCGTGAGGCAAATAGAACGGGGGAGCTCATCGAGTTGAAAGATTATTGGCATATAATTTTAAATAAACGACATTAATAAAGCATACAAATATATATATTAAATGAACCACCAGGTAAGAAAAGAAAAAGTTTAAAGACTAGAGATTGAAAGAATTATGCTATAGATTTACAGTAGCATTTTATAAATATTTTTACATTGAAGAATAAAGAGCTCTTAAATAGGAGGAGAGTAAAATAAAGTTCGAACTGGCCAGAAAGTTTAACGTTCATTATAGAAATATATTACCCCTTCCGCTGGTCCTTAAGTTGCACCTCCAAGTTGTTGAAAACGTAAGCATCTTGGTTGACTACTGGAACAGTATTTTAGTAGCTTTCATAATTTTAGCAGAATGATCGGTCTGGAAAAAGGTTCAGCAGCTCCATTGAAGATTTCTCGGGACTTTAGGAACTGTAGCCAGATTCCTGATGTTCTAGCCCTCTATCATGATGAAATACAAATTAATATGCACAGAGTTCACTGCACTACACTACAACAAAGCTAGCCTTTTTTTCCTGACTTTTCAGGGCTATATATACTGTTCACTGATGCCTCCGGCTAGCGCTCATTTTATTATCAATGTGTTGTTTTCAGATACATTCCTTCGATAAGGCTTTCAAACTAATTAGCTTGAATTCCTTCTCTAATTGAAAATGAATTCTTAAAATCTGAAAATGATTTAATTAGAAAAATGAATCCTTATCTTTTTCCAATTCATAAAGCTTTACTATTGTTTTTAAGAATTTTAAAGCTTATCGAAGGAATGTAGCTTTTAATCACCGAAACTTTACAAATTATTTAAAGGTGAAAAAAAACAAGTATTCCCGACGCAATGAAACTTTCGAACAATTATATATATTTAATATTTACAAATATATATACGCACAATCCACGCAATTTAATATATATAAATTCATGAATATTTTATCATGAATTTATTTAGAGAATTGATCAATTTTAAACTAAACTAATTAATTTTGCTACGCATTTGAAATAAGTTATTCATTATGGAAATTAGCGTGGATTGAACGTATAAAGCCCCATTGCATCGGAAATTTAAGGTTAGTATTAGGGTAAATAACATGAAGCTAGGATCGAACTCAGATCCGACTGCTTCAATATATATATATGAAAATAATAAATATACAAACTAACTAGAGGAAAAATAAAAATAATAAAAACACAGAATTACTTCTATAAAAAAGCTTTTATATTTCAACCAGTAGACTGTTTTGCTTTCTGATAAAAACCAGTCTACTGGTTGAAATATAAAAGCTTTTTTACAGAAGTAATCCTGTTTATATATATATATATATATATATATATAAACATATATTACTTCTATATATATATATATATATATATATATATATAGGGATTTTGACCCAGACTTTCAAGCTCACTACACTCTATCCAATATAAACTAATGCACATGAAAAAGATAAATGATCTCCAATGTACATATTTCATGCTCAACCAGAACCCATCAGTTGATCCAGATCACCATCCATCACACATATACATGTATGTGGTCATGTACATCAGTTATATTGGATAGAGTGGATGACTATGGAGAGCTTGAAAGACTGGTTTCAAATCTTTTTTAATTACATCTAGGTTGAGTATATACATATATATATATATATATATATATATATATATATATATATATATATATATATATATATATATATATATATATATATATATATATATATATATATATATATATATATATATATATAATTAAAACAACCCCAAATCCAAAATTAAACCAGACCAGCATAAAAATAATATTAAAACAAAGGTTTCACTGCTACAAGCAGACTTCTCAAGTGTAAAGAACTACTATTAAAAACTACCCACAAATCCATTCACTTCCCATCCACCCTTAATATTAAAAGAACTCTTAAATAAATTACTTGCTTCAGAATAATAAATTTTCAATAATAAAGACTCTTTAATTCTTCTTTTGATTTCATTTCTCTCAAAGAAGACAACCTCAGCTTCATCAAAATCAATAATGTGGCCTGTATCTTTTTCATGGACATACAAAGCAGAACTACGATATCCATTTTTAACTCTACTTTTATGAATCTTTATTCTTTCATTTAAACTCAAACTACTCTGACCTATGTAAACCTTCTTACAAAATAAACAAGGGATAAAATATACTACACCAGGAATAGTCTTTCTATCAAAAACCTCTTTTGTATTATTTAATAAATTATTCAATGTAACACCCCTTTTCCAAGCAATTTTTTTATTTCCAAATAATTTACTATTTCTACACACAATTTTATAAGAAGACATTTAAATGGCAAAGAAATAAAAACATATTTGGTACTTGTGTATAATTCAACCGATGACGTATTACCCTGAAGGCATATCAGTCTAATCTTGCGATTTTTAAGATAACGTCTCCAAGTGATTTGCGGACACATGTAATCGCTAAAATGTGTCCGCAGATCACGTGAACACGGTACGTTAAAAAACGCAACATTAGACCGATATGCCTTCAGGGTAATACATCATCGGTTGATCACGTGGTAAAAAACAAAAAAACATGGCAAAAATATAAAAATTAAAAAAAAAAATTAAACATAAAAAAAAAAGAAAAAAAATGTGACGCAGGTCACGTGATAAAAAAACAAAAAAAAAGGCAAAAATCTGACGCAGGTCAGGCAAATAGTAAAAAAAAAAAAATGTACATGCATGTGTCAAAATAATTTAGAAAAAACTATATTCTAATTTATAAAACCACCCTATATTATGCTCAATTATAAAAAAACAGTGCGTAGCGCTGGAGTTGGCGGGGGGGCCCTTTGTGTTTTTGACAAGCCATTAGGCTTGGCATACACCTATACCTTGTATTACTCTCATAGCTGTAATTTTTATAATTGCCCATGAATTTACGAAAAATAATTTTCTGTATGATATAATTCAGAAATTAAAAATTGCCGATGAATTTACGAAAAATAATTTTCTGTATGATACAATTCAGAAATTAAAAATTAAATTAAAACGTAATTCAATTGTAGAAATATTAACAAATATTTTTTGTAAATAAGTTTGAGAATTGTAGAAATATTAACAAAAACTTTTTGTAAATTTTAAATAAACACCTAAATAAAAAAGACGCGATCTAATGCAAATCTGGTATTAATGGCGCCGCACTTTTACATGCATTTGGTAATTTTAAAAACGTACTGCATATTGCAAAATTGATTTAAAAAATTATTTCAAATTATTTACACATTAAAAATGTAATGTAGAAATATTAACAAAAAGTTTTTGTAAATTTAAAATAAACAGATAAATAAAAAACACTTTACCGGAGAATAAATTATTTACACATTAAACATGATTCAATGTAAGTTTCAGAATTGTAGAAATATTAACAAAAACTTTTTGTAAATTTAAAATAAACAGATAAATAAAAAACACTTTACCGGAGAAGTTTGAGAATTGTAGAAATATTAACAAAAAATTTTTGTAAATTTAAAATAAACAGATAAATAAAACACTTTACCCGAATTAACAGCTCAAAAAAGTAATTGTGATGCCGTGGATAGCAAAATCGCAATAGACAGATAAAATCAAAAAATTTCCCAAACCTCTCTATGAATTTTAAATCTCGCGGGTGAAAAAAAAAAAAATTGACTCTCTGATGGATTAATCATGCTAGTCACTTGGTTACCATGACAACGTTGTCATGCAAAAAACATTGATGTCTACTGGAAGGGAAATCAGTAAGTCAAAAACGTCATCGGTTGAATTATTCACAAGTACCACATATTTTTCTTTAACCTTTACATCCTTACAAATATTACTATTAAATAAAATACTTTTAACAAATTTATCAGAGTATCCAACACTCAAGTAATCTTTATAAAATTGATATTTCTGAAACAAAGCTACCCCACTAGAATTATTTAATTTAATATTCCTATGACAATAATTCCTTAAAGCATCTACTTTATGAGATACAGACTGATAGCTATCAGGTTTAATTATAGATCTTAATTTTTTACTTTTAACTAAATGACTGCACAATAAACAATTAGTTTCTACATTTCTAATCACCAAAAGATCTAAAAAATTTAACTTACCAAAATCTAACCCCCCTCCTTCTAACACAAATTTTATAGAAGGATCAAAACAATTAAACTCATTTACAAATTCCTTCAATTTATCATTCTCAACTACAAATAAACAATCATCAACATATCTGACAAATAATTTTACATATAAACAATTCTTTTTAATAATAATTGTTTATTGTGCAGTCATTTAGTTAAAAGTAAAGAATTAAGATCTATAATTAAACCTGATAGCTATCAGTCTGTATCTTATAAAGTAGCTGCTTTAAGGAATTATTGTCATAGGAATATTAAATTAAATATTTCTAGTGGGGTAGCTTTGTTTCAGAAATATCAATTTTATAAAGATTACTTGAGTGTTGGATACTCTGATAAATTTGTTAAAAGTATTTTATTTAATAGTAATATTTGTAAGGATGTAAAGGTTAAAGAAAAATATGATTTTATTTCTTTGCCATTTAAATTGTCTTCTTATAAAATTGTGTGTAGAAATAGTAAATTGTTTGGAAATAAGAAAATTGCTTGGAAAAGGGGTGTTACATTGAATAATTTATTAAATAATACAAAAGAAGTTTTTGATAGAAAGACTATTTCTGGTATAGTATATTTTATCCCTTGTTTATTTTGTAAGAAGGTTTACATAGGTCAGAGTAGTTTGAGTTTAAATGAAAAAATAAAGGTTCATAAAAGTAGAGTTAAAAATAGATATCTTAGTTCTGCTTTGTATGTCCATGAAAAAGATACAGGCCACACTATTGATTTTGATGAAGCTAAGGTTGTCTTCTTTGAGAGAAATGAAATCAAAAGAAGAATTAAAGAGTCTTTATTATTGAAAATTTATTATTCTGAAGCAATTAAGTTATTTAAGAGTTCTTTTAATATTAAGGGTGGATGGGAAGTGAATGGATTTGTGGGTAGTTTTTAATATTATATATATTGTGTAGTTTTTGGTAGTTCTTTACACTTGAGAAGTCTGCTTGTAGCAGTGAAACCTTAAGTTGTGTTTTAATATTATTTTTATGCTGGTCTGGTTTAATTTTGGATTTGGGGTAGTTTTGATTTTATATTGACTAGTTTAGCCTTATGCTTGTAATGTTTATATATATATATATATATATATATATATATATATATACAAGCATTAGGAGATTTCGATAAAGATATATATTATTACTATTTGCGGGATATTCCGTGTATATCCCGCAAATAGTAATAATAATATGACATATATATATAGTAACCTCTGTATATCATGCCCCAATCATTGGGAAACATTTATCCATAAATATATTGAGAATTTAACCCATAAATGTTGAGGTGTCCACATTGGGAAAGCCATTTAACCCATGTGAGTTGTGGCCTTTATGTATATATCAAGCCATCCATGTTGGGTGCCATTTACCCACCCTTAACCTCTGTCTTCTTCACTTATTCACTTTATTAGATTTATAAATGCCCAGGCGCCAATTCTATACAAGATAGAATAAAATTTATAACTGTAAATTGCTTTTAAACGTATTTAAAAGATTCTTATACTATAATTATTCTATGGCTTAGCTCAGTTGAGGTTATAGGATATGGTATTCATATAGGATGCAAATAAGAGTAATAGAACATTTATGAATAACAATTCTGTAACACTAATTTAATTATATTCCAAGCATTTATTCAATTATAAACCTTTGCAAAATTATCAACTATCACATTTATTACAGGATAGACAATGATGAAGATCGGGTACCTTTCTACTTACATCATCATCTATTCTAAGCAAAGTAAAATATAATATTGGCACTGTAATATTGGGATCTATCAACTGCAGACAAATTAAATAAATTTGACTTATACTGGCAAATCTAGATATTTTATAACTATGTTATGTTAACCATGTGTGTGTGTGTGTGAAAATGGAGAATCGAACATATAATAAAAACAATTCATATGGGATATTAATTCAATAAAATATTTATTGAAAATAAAAAGGAAATAACAAAAACAAAATATATTATCCTATACATCTTGCTATTAACTCTACCACTTCCCTTCTTACTTAGATAAAGTACACTTCTCTCTAACATCATCTCATTTATAGTGAAAGAAATGAATTGTTAAAAAAAAAAGAAATGAATATGATAATAATATGATATGTTATAAAGATTTTAATATTCATTTGCAAACACTAACTTTAATAATAGTTTTTCTTTTTTTTACTATTCTTTATTACCTATATTTTCGAATATGTGTGCCTTTAAAATGTTATAAATATAACGCATTTATCAATCATACTATTTATAATTTATTTACGAAATAATTGAAATAAAACAAAAGTATAATTTTGGAAACAATAATAATAATAATATTTATAACAGTACACACATATTCGAATATAAAACTTATGCATAGAATAATTTTTAAACCATGTAAGACAATATATTGTCTTACAATAATAATAACCAGTTACATTAGCTTTAAAAAATATATAAAAATTACATTTCTAGTATACAAAAAAAAAAAAATACTTATCGATATGTAATCATTAGATGATGAATTGTTATTAACTTGAAAGTCATTATTTGAAATGTCAATGATATATATACGATGTATACACTGCTTCTATTAATAATAAATGAATCATAAACAAAAAGTTAATCCTGATGGTTAAAAAATAACTTGATATAACTGCGAAAGTTTCCAATATTGAAGATCTTGTAATAAACATTATAAATATATTAGCATGAACTGAAGTATTTTATTAATCACCCGAAATAAAATCTCCAATTAGGTGAAACAATTATAGTTAAGTTTTATGGTTTTATCCTTTTAATTTTAAATTTGATATAATTTTTTTATTCCCATTGTTAACAATTTCTCCATGTCAGTATACAGTTACTATAGACGATTACTAACTGGCATTCAATGATGTATTTTATTATTTATTTCAGTCATATATATGTGAATAATAAATTCTTTAGTTTATAATTCTTTTACTAAGAAAACAAATTATATTGAATAAATTCTTTTTTTAATTTCACTTTATGTAATATTAAGAATAGGCTTTTAAAAATTGAAAATATATAAAGCTTTCCCAATAGTATTGAATATGTTTTCTCACAATTATTTTCATTTCTAATATTTTCCATAATTCACGTATTATCAGTTTACAACAAAATGTTAAATGACTTATAATGGATATTCTTACATGGTATTCAAGCATTTTAATAATGAATTCAAATCGCTAGCTGGCAAAGTCAGAGCTGAAACCTTGCAGGGTTTATTTTATTATGTTCATCTTTTCTTTTTCCTAAGTAGTCTGTTTAAAAATTTTTTGTCAACACACACTCACACCCTCTTTTATTATTATTATTGATCACTTGGCAACACTCCAGAACTAGCTTGCTTTATAAATTGACAACAATAGAGTATTAAAATAAAAGGCAAAAAAAAATATTAAATATCAAATATTGATTTACAAATACAGAGATAATTTTTACAATTCCAAATGTAATATTATAAACAATACATAACCAGTAAATAATATATATATATATAAATAAGAAAATCATTTTAATCAATTATATATGAGTATATCTGTTTTGTTTTGCATATAAAATTTTATCACTATAATCTGAACATTTTAAGTAACTGTATAAAAAAATGAATAAAGTATGAAAGTATGAAATGCTGTAAAAAATGAACATACATCCACATATACAAGCTAAATCTTGGATTGGAGTAGACAATAATTTAGAACACCAATGAACAACACCTGCTATAATCTTCCTATTAACTCTACTCTTCTACCAACATTCCCTGATGATTTCCTGTCTTCCTCTTCACTACTAAATATATAACTTTAAATTCTATCAATTGGTACATCCAACTAAAGTTTAATTTTTTAAAATCTAATTTCAAATAGCAAATCTCATCTCATTTCATTTTTTTCAGATAACTATCTTTAGCCATTGTTAACACAAATGTGAACTTCCCACATTTCTTCCTGGTGCCAACCTGGAAGGTCACAATATATATATATATATAATCTTGATAATGGTTAAAGCAGTTAAAATTTTCTTTTATACTAACATTGAGTTTAAATATCTACATCAAAATTCATTACCTATAAATCAATTTGTTTGGAATGAATAATAGAAAACAAAATATTATTGCAACTCTAACCCATAAATACCAAATAAAGAAATATTTCTGTGTAAAAAATAATAATTCAGAAAATAGAATGCAGAAACATAATTATGAAGATTAATAAAGTTATTGAAACTTAAGTCACACAGTTATTATTAGCAAAAGTATTATTATTAAAGAAAGGATTAGATGAAAAAGAAATGAGAATTAACTTATTTGAATGATACAACTGAAGTATCGTTATTAGTAGTAGTATTGTTATTTTTGGTAATTGTGAGTTTTTATGTAAATCAAGATGGTAACCCATATTTTTGCCAAATCTATAGTTTCAGAGGCAAGAATTATGGCATGAATAATGTGATAATACAGCAAAGGACTCAAGATAATATTAAAAAATCAATAAAAAATATCAAAAGTTACATTGAGAATGATATGAATGGAAAATCACCTCAAAAGGACAAAATTTTGTCTGATAGAAGCAAACCAACCAATCTGGAACACAGAGAAGAGGGCCTGAAGGTAAAGCATTTTCCTACTTTATTTTCTAAAAGTAAGAAAAATCCTAATATCTTTTTAACAAAAAATAACCCTACTAATCCTATAAAAGGTATATATAATTTTAATGCTATTTCTGATGATAACCCTAATAAGTCCACACCCTTTGTCACTCAGAGTCTCCATCAAAATATAGATGACAACAAAATATCATATGCTAAACTTTACAAAATTTTAATAATAAGAGCACCTTTATTTCTTGTTATAATTCACAAAATCTCCCTGATCTTTTCAATATACTGGAGGATGACTGTCCAGTCACCACTCAAAATGGGGTGCCTGATACGGATATATCTCTTCCAAGGCTGGATCAAGTGGAATTAACTAACATTATTGATGAGTTCAACTTTACTATTCCACTGCAATTACATCGATCTTTTTTAAATTATGTGAATGAAAAAACTTTAATTTTTGCTGTCACCAATCAAAATAAAGACATATTTACATTTGCAATTGATAAATTCTATAGCCAAATCACAGCAAAAAATTTATGGATTCATGTATACAAAATACTATATCATCCAAACAACTGTTATGTAATTGTGAAATGCCATGATCCCACTCAAAAGCAAATATTCCAAGGGGTGATAAAATTCATTGATAACAAAATTTTATGTCAATATGAATAAGTCAGTGATATTGACTAGCTATATTCAAAATTGTTATCTAAGTTTTAATCAATTTGATCATCAGAAAATTCTCAGACCCTATGGAGTAATATCAAACTTTAGGTATGTCCTCGAGAAAAGGGCAAACAATCCTGTACTCACAAATGCTGCACTCTTTTCAATTACCCACAATAAAGAAGTATCACCTACAGATATCCCCACAATCCACTGTGTGGAGTCAACCCCTCTAATAATATATTTTCATGGCATACTTTCACAGTGCTTCCACTGCAGATTGAGGGATCACCTTGTCAGAGATTTTTCCTCTAGGATATCCCTTTTTTTTTTTTTTTTTTTTTTTTTTTTTTTTCTTTTTTTTTTTTTTCCTCCTTTTTTTCCCCCCCCCTCCCCCCCCTCCTTGGGGGGGGGCCCCCCCAGGGGGCCTGAATTGTAAGCTTAGAAAGACTAAATTATATAACTGTATTTCTGGGTCTACACAAGAGAAGCAACACTTTATATCAAATCAAGAAGAAAGCAAATAGTCACAACTAATTAAGCCAGAGTTATTACAGCCTTACACAGTCATTGGAGAAAACACCCTGGGTATATACAAATTCTGGCACAGACTCAGATTCTGACATGATGTTAATGGAGTCTGCAGTCATGACCACTGCCAATGGTAAGAGAAAGGCCAGTAATCAAAAAATGAATGCCAACAACTCTCTTTGCAACTCAGTAGTTCAAAAGACAGGAAAATCAAGTAAGAGTTCCTCAGATACTGATTCATTAGACAGTTATATAAAAGGAAAGAAGTATAAGGTCAGTGTCCATGATGAAGAGTCAATTGTTCCCCAGCATTTACCTGTCTCTGATAGTATAAAGAAGAATTCTGCTAGATGCTGATGTTAAAGAACAAGGAATTTGTAGATCACATAATGATCCTTTTGGAGGTTCCTGAAACAAAGGAAGCACAAAGTAATGGACATCTTCATGACAAGGATTTAAAACATAAGAAATATGAAATTGACAATTTGAATCTAGAGCAGGGCAATCTAAAAACCACAAGTCTTGATGAGCTAGATAAAACAGATTTCAGTGTTCACTTTGTCCAAGATCGATACCTAGTGATTGATGATAAATGGGGGGCAGAACAGATTTGAAGTATGGTTGCGACTTATCATCACTTCAGATATAAAATTTGAAGATATTAAATGTGAGTCACAGTGGAGTTATCTAAAAATTTTAATCAAGGATAGGGTAATTATGGAAGGAACACTTCAGCATGCAATTTACCCTGAAATGACTAAGTGGCCTATTGCACCTCAGAGAAGGGCCTGGACAGTGGGCATTTCTCTGACACCAGCCACAGAATATGGATGGACAGATTTTTTTTAGGGACTCTTACTATTTGGACTTGCAGATCTTTGGGAATTTTGGCCATTGGAATCTAGGTTTGAGTTAGAAATAACTTGCTTCTTGGGTTCTTTAGTACATTGTGACGTGGGTCTACAGTCAACAATCAATCATTGAATAGATTTGGGTGACTGATGAAAATGACTCTATTATTTTTGGTCATTTGGTTGTAACATAGTGTGCTTACTAATATCATAAGTATATCATTGTATATCATATCATGTGAGCATGTCAGTTTAAAAATTTATTCTGAGATAATGAAGTTCTATGGCGTAAAATTACATTAAAATCAAAATATACATTATGAATCATAGATAAATTTAGTTTATCACTGTATGTAAACATGTAAATTCAAAGTCTAATAAACCTTTTTGAAAAAAAAAAAAAAAAGAAAAAAAAATGTTTACAAACAAAATGCCTAGTAGGAAATGTCATATTTAATATTTATATTATACTTTTTATTATTGTTATTTTTTTTTTTTTAAATCATTATAGAAAAATTAATTACTTATTTTCTTTTTTAGATTAATGTATTAATAAAAAAATGGAAAAAAATAAATAAATACAATATTTACACATTATTCATGTTGGTTGGTGTACAGTTATATCGACATCTATTGTTTACATTGTCTTCTTAATAGCTTTTGCCTCTCTAGTTTTGTATACAATTAATTAATAATCATTTTCTGCATTGATCTATATAATCCAATTTTTTTGTATTTTCATTTGGAAGCTTCTATGTGTATTTTCATTTAACATTTTTCTTAAAGAAAAAATCATAATATTTACTTTCTACATGTTTGCATCTTATCTCAATTCTGTCTTCACAACCAAATTTACAACACTTTCACATTTCAATTATTTTATAATTCTAACATTTAAGTGATCTGTGACAATTTTAAAATGTTCTTTAGTATAATCAAAACCATTTTATACATCTACATAAAAATTCTTTACTCTTTTACAATGAGAACTTATTATAGCATAAATATTAATTATTTCTATTTGATGACTATTCATTAATTTGAATTACTAATCTTTCACTTCTATACCACCAATCTTCACAATGGTGTTTGCCTTTTTTTTTTTCTAATAAACTTTTGATTTTATTTATATTTCTAATATTTGTGCTTTTGCAATAAGGTTCATGTCTATTTTTCAAATCAATTGTCATTTCATCTTTTTTTATTTTATTTAAATTAATATTCTTTATTAAAACCAATGAAATTTACATAATTACTAAGGTTATATTAAGTTTCTCTAACAACATTTCTTCAACTACTGTCATAATACTCGGGGTATTTACCTCAGTGATTTACATGTCATCTTTCTTTACCTTACTAATACATTCTTAGACTGGAAATGATGTTCACCTACCATATTTCACATGTGGATAGAGCAGATCCTCCCCACACCAATTCTATAGCATTCTTTGGCCAATATTTTAAACCTAGGTTAAAGTAATCACTCCAATCTATCTCCAGCTTTCTCAGCCAGTTGAATTTTTTATTGTCAAATACTAAAGAATTTTTTATTGTCAAATAATAAAGAACATCTAATTATCCATATTGTTTTTAATGCATGGATTATAACCATTGCATTATGTGGATTGAACTTAATCACATATTTTTTTTTAACAGATCCTTTAGGTCTATTATTGGCATATGAAAGACTTGTGATCTCATATCCCTGAATGCCTGGTATTCCTCAAACAGGAGCATAAATGTTTCTTTTCTCTTCTTACAAAACATACACACATCATCCAACCCCATCCCCAGCCTTTTATTAAGGTAGGAGGTTGCTGGAAGGATTCCATTTATCAGCTTATATCGAGTGAAATTTTTTAAGAACACTTTTCAGTGAACACCCAACCACACATTCTCATTTTGATAATCTCCTTTTGTTAAATCTTCATATTTTATTCCATCTAGACTTTGGACATTTATATCATCTTGTAAATCTTTGTATGTTATAAACATATCAGCAAGATGTGATCTTCTCTCAGCTCCCATTTTATTGTAAATTCTTATATCTCCTGTTGGGGGGACTAAAGAACTGATCCTTCATTACATTCAAATATGCCCTGGCAGTAATAAAATTAACATAAGCTTTTGGGTTGATTAAGTTAAGCCCACCTTTATCTATTGGTTTCTGGAGTACAGAGGTTGAGAGGAGGCTAGATTTCTTCCCCCATATGAACTTCTTTGCCATCTGTATAATCTTTAGGATCGTTTTGTTGTAAAGTTTCAACCAAGGTCCATAATAACTAAGTACTCCTATTGCAATTGCATTGAAAATCTTGGTTCTAGTCACTTCATAGAGTTTAAAATATGGAAAACTATTAATTCTTTCTTCTATTTTTTTTGTTATGAGTTGATTTAACTGACGATTCATTTTAGTTTTGGATAAGTAAAGGGGGAGGCCAAGAAATGACTTAGGCTGAGCTAAAAACTCACTTGGTATTTTTTCCCTGTTGCCAATTGTCAAGCTGCTGACTTATCAAACTGTACTACTGGTCCTGTAGCCTGTTGGAATTTTCTAACCTCATTTATAACTATATCAATATTATAGCCATTTTCGAAAATTATTATTATGTCATCTATAAAGGCCATTACTTTTATTGAAACTCCCAAATGGGACAGGTAGATTCCGTTAATTATTTTTTCTATTTCCTTTACCATAGGGTCCACATAAATAGCAAATAGGAATGCTGCCAATGGAGATCCCCATGGGATACCTTTACTAGGAATAAAGAACTCCGACTCCTCATAATGTTATAAGAAATTTTATTATTAGTAATATAATTAATTATTGCATTTATTAAATATTGATCATCTTTTATCAGGCCATTTAGAGCATTAAATAGATAAGCCCAGTCAACCAAGTCAAATGCAGATTTAAAGTCAATTTTCAATGCAAAGTACTGAGTCAGATTCAAGGCCTTGGCATACTTGATAGCTTCTTGTATTTTAAGAGCTGCATTTATCGCTCTCTTACCTTTCACAGCATGATGCGCTGTTGAAATTTTATTACTGACACTTTTAAACAATTTTCTTTGTAGGATTCTAGCCAGTATTTTAGAATCTATATCCTCAATTGATATATTTCTTAGGTCTTCAAATTTAGGTATTAATGTGTTCTTTTTTTTTTTAACACTAAAGATTACTATTTTATTTATGCTTGGCCATTTAAATCTTTGCAAGCACATCTGATTAAAATATTTTAACATAGGCCCTATCATAAGATAAGTGATTTGTTTATAAACTGATGCTGGAATTGCATCATTAGCCAATACTGTTTGCATTTTCAATCTATTAAGTTTATCTGTAATTTCTTGACATGAAATATATTCCTTCCCTGTTGCTTTGTCATTATCCTATATTGATGACCATCAATGCCCTGATTACACATGGTCTGTTTCCGTCTTTTAACCATATATTCATCAACCTCATCACCTGATATTAGAGAATCTTCTATTGTCTTCATAGATGCTATACCATGTGAGGTATATACATTTTTGCATAATTAATGGTTGGTTTTAATATTAGTCCAAGCCCCGGAATTAATTTCCTTAGTCTTAATGTATATGTATCTTTATGCATTTTGCTATATATATATTATTATATTCTTGTTGTAGTTTACCAACCAGGTCTTTATTTTCTCCCAATTCAGAAATGACACTCATTGTTTTATTAATCTCTATAATTCTATTTTTCATTTGATTTTGGGACATCATATTATTCAAACTATTAGAGCACAAGTCTGAAATTAATTTTTTTGAATTTATGCCAAGCAATACATGGAGGCAGGTTTGAAATCCGATTGTAATAATTCAACACAATGATAATGTTAGATATCTGACCAACCGAAAAAATATCTAACTCCTAATGTTCTTCTTTATAGTAAAGGCATATTCTTTATCTGGAGAAGTATTCTTAAGTGGTCCGAAAAGGCTACCAAAGAGGTATCAATAAATGAGTTCTTAACTTTAGCACTGGATACAAAGAAAAAATCAATCAGTGAGGAGCATCTACTGTTAAAAAATGAATAAGCATCTTTGCCGTATTTCATTTTCAATGAGTACAGCAATCATTTCCAATTTCTGTTCTAGGAATTTGGGAATATTCTGGTAAGAGCAATTAAAATCATCTCTCACCACTACAATACCCGGCTTTTGTAACAACTTATTCTGAATGCTATGAATCACATTAGGTATATCATTACCCTTAGAAATCAGGTACACCGCAATTAGGTAATGAAGCTGGTCAAAAATGACAAAAGACACCACTACATAGTTTACTTGTAACAATATTATTTGTATATTTCTTATAGCTGTGCTCATATTTATTAGCACTGCCACTCCTTGTGATGATTTCATGTTAGGTTTGTACAAAAATAAATTTTTATTTGCGAGTTTTTCAATAATCCATGGGGATGTTTTGTCACTAATCTTTGTTTCAGTTAAAATTATAATATCATATTTCTGAGATGCTATGTAATCCACAACCTTATCTGCTTTATCACCTCCATTCATACCTCTTACATTAATTGATATTATATTTAGTGATTTATTCATGATTTGGCAATAGATTTGTCATTCTATATGAATATTACTCCACTAATTATCCTCTTTTAATTTAGTTTTTTTTTCATCATATTCCTTATCATTTACATCATCATTTAAAGGTTCTCTATCCTGAATAGGCAATTTTAGCACATCAGTATTTGCCTGCTTATTATCATTATTGTCCTCATCAGCTACATCTTCCATGTTGGTTTTTCTTCTGCATTCCTTTTTATTTACTTGTTGTTTGTGAGATTCTACCGATAGAGTTACAATATCCATGTCTTCCACCACACTTTCCATTCATGAGTCAGTGTCATAATCATCTTCAGAGGTTTTACTACTATCAGCATGTGTGTCAGGTTCAACTGATAAATGCTCAGCATCGATTAATATATCTGTATTAATTTCATTATATATCTGTTGTTCATACAATTTATCCTCTTCTCTATTGTTATTAACTATATTAGCCCATGTCTTTATAGGCGAATTATTACATAGGTGATTCATTCGGTCGAATTTATTACACTTTATGCAATTCCCCGTATCACACATCTTTTTGTGTACCTTCAAAAATATATGAAATGGATGTTACAGATTTGTTAACTTAGTAAATTTCTATGAGAGATGATTAGAAACTCTCCAGTAGAATATTTCTTTGCTGGTTTTAGCAAACATAAATCTCTCTGTTGTGGAATCTGTTCTTATATATAACACAGACCGCTATATGCTCATTGTTATACATATATGTTTATTTAAGATATTATGTATTAGCTTGTTAGTAAGGTTTGCAAATTATTAACATACATCTTAGTTAGATAGTGGCAGGGATGGTATTTAAAGATATATTAGTAATTATTAATTGAACCATGAAATATGCTTTTCTCCTCCCTAGTTTATTATATGAAATATACAAATTCAATATTCTAAATTAGATTTCCTTTAATGAAGCCCCTTTTAGCATGTTTAAAATATGCTAATTAGAGAACATATATAGAAGAATGTTTACACTAAAATAATTTAGTTATAAAATATTGAATAATTCTTGATAAAAATATCACACCACATACATCTATATTAGCTTTATGGGGAGGCCAAACACAGATTTTAAAAATAATAAATTTAAAATTCTATCTTGGATAAAGAGGAATCATCCAAACAGCACTATTTTTAATCCACTAGAGATTTTATTTTGTACTAGATGATAATGTAAAATTTAAAATGTGCTAAATTTAAAGATTAAAATTTGCAAACAAGTTAATAGGTTTACAGTGGAGACTCAAACTCTCTCTTAAAAAGTTAAGTAGTTGCTTCCAGGAGCTATGCCTGATTTAAAAATTAATATGATCTGCTAGGAAGGCCCCAGATTTTCCCTCTTCCTTCAGAAGAATGGTGACCTTTCACCTGCTGCAAGTCATCATCATTGCCATGGAATAGAAGATACCAGTTCCACCAGCTGCAAAGAAAACACCAAAGAGAACAACCTATTTAAGAATGCCAGTGCTTATTAAATTTCCAGACAACTCAGCTTAGAAGAAGATTGATAATATTTTTTCTCCACAGAGCTCTCTAAAATCTCTGTTAAAATATTCTTAATAAATTCTTTAAAGCTAGCTACCTGTAATGAACATTCATCAAATATTAAATCCTGATTAATTAAACTGTTGTAAAATAAGGTTCTAAACTTGAAATAATAAAATCTGTGTTTATATTAAATCTAATATAACTGTAACAATCTTGCCTATAAAAATGAATATAAATGTAATTTTAAATAATTTTTTTTAAATGTAAGAAATAGAATCAATTATTATTTAACTTTTCTAATCTTTAGCCATGTCTATTCTATTTGGATTATTTTATTTTATTTTAAATTGATATGTTATGATATGCCATAATTTCAAGGCAGAGATAAGTAACTTAGTAAATTTCCATGAGAAATAATTAGAATCTCTTCAATAAAATATTTCCTTGCTGGTTTTAGCAAACATAAATCTCTGTTTTGGAATCTGTTCTTATATATAACAACAGACTGCTATGCACTCATTGTTATACATAAATGTTTATTTAAGCTATTATATACTAGCTTGTCAGTAAGGTTTGCAAATTATTAATATATATCTTAGATAATGGTAGGGATGAAACTTAAATGCATTAATTATTAATTGAATCCTGAAACATGCTTTTCTCCTCCCTAGTTCATTATATGAAATATTTAGATTCAATAACTGCTTTTAATAAAATTCCTTTTAGTATGTTTAAATTATGCTTATTAGAGAACAGGGTTAAAGTAGTTTCATTGAATGTAACTATAGAATTTAGCACATTCAATTTGTTTTTAATATTAGTATTATTTAGTAAGCATTATGAATGTGTTTTTACTAAACACTATATGAGTATGTATACCTTGCTATGCTTCCTTATTGTGATAGAACACTATTATTTTAGTTCAGACAGCCGTACTTAGAACTGGAACAGGAGGGTTCAGAAACCAATTTTCAAAGCTGCTCCGACACCCCAAACTAATGTTCTATATTTTGCTAGCAAGTCATATGGTTTATGGGAACTGAGTACTTGTTACTATATATTCATACTATGAACCATTATTTTAGCATTTAGTGCCATAGTATCCGAAGTTCCACTACAGCAACCACTTCATTCCACCCTAATATTAACTTCAGCATTAGTCTGAACATAGAATCTAGTTCACTTAAGAAATCTGTATATTGAGCATATTTATTGCTTTCAATTAATATATTACCATGATAAATTAATGTTTTACCATATACCATCTCTGTAATATTTGGCTTCTCTTTAGCAAATCTATGAATAGTTGTCATATCATGTATATGTAGGCATAAATATGAATTTCAGATAATAAACTATAATATTAATGTGTGTAAAATGCACTTTAAAGATGAGACTCCTGTAACTAAATCATCTCATTATTGGTGTGACACCTGCGTGTGTGAAAATCCAATCAATACTCATCTGTCTGTTATTATATTAATTAATTTATTTTATATATTAAAGATATTTAAATTATTATATTGTTTAGTGTTATCTCTTGCAGTCCACTTCAAATCACTCCAAATCCATCTAAATTAGTATTAATTTATTGATATATGCATTAGTTTATTTAGCTATAAGTGTTTGTTTAGTTAATATTATTAATAATTCATCAGCCATCCCTGAGTTTCGTGTTCCACTCTTTTCTATGTGGGCTCATGAGGGAAATTGAGACTGAGTGTAACCTTATATGTCATCCATATGGTCATGAAGTGCTGGTAAAGGAGTTGAAGGGTGGTCAGATTTGAGGTCTCAACCTCTCATCTGATTATCTTTAGTGTATTACAATATGATATGAACAATAACAAAATTGCAATGTATTATTTTCTCTCTCTTTTAAAATATTTAATAAAAAACAATAACTGTGGGAGAAAGTGGATGGAATTCTTTTGAAAATCAAAATAACTTATTATTTAGAAATGACTTCCACTTTTATTATTGTGGGTTGGGAAAATAAAATCAAAGTTTTAACTTATATAAACTAACTTCCATCTCCCTTTTATATATATATATATTGTAACCTAGTGTTATTGACACTTGGTTTACTTGGCATTATTTCTGCAGGAAAACAATGCTATTCTTTAAAGAAATAAAAAGATAAAATAACAATAGTAATAATTGATTAATAAAGTATGCTATTCACTCACTTTGGCATGTTTTGGGTGAATAACTAATAGATTTAATAACTCAATGTCATTTTTAAAGAGAGAACATGAATAATTTAATTGAGATATTAATAATTAGAGCAAATTAATATGGTATAAAAGCTAAACAGTAATTGATTTTGGATGGGTAGAGGGGAGAGTGGATGAGTGTCTTATCATAAAGCACAATAACTTCTGGTAATTTCTTTTGTAAAAAAAAAAAAAAAAAGAAAGAAAATATATATATATATAATGTTTAAAGAATTATACATCACTGATTGTTAATTTAATGTATTTATTATTTTTTTTTATATTGTCAAATTACTTTGTAATCCAGGTAGATAATACTGAAAACTATATGATTGTAATAAGTTTTTCCTTTCTTTTGTTTATGTTATAATCAAATGATTATTTTTCTGGAAGAGGTCGCTAAAGTAAAAAAAAATAAAAAAAAAACAAACAACAAAACGAAACAACCAATTTCATAATCAAGATCATTTTTTTAAAAAAAAAAAATAGATAGTCTGCTTTTAGTTTTCAAGGAAGGAACAGTGCTGAAATTTGCTAACTCAATTTTTTCATTTTATTTTGCAGAAATAAATGTAATCAAAATAAAATTTTAATAATATAATGTGTGGCTAAATTTTTTTGATAAGATATCCTGATTTTCTTTGCCATCTACCTATTTAAAGACCTTTTATACTTAAAAGGGTACTTTAACCCGACGTGCTATGTGGCCACCAGGCGGCACTGCACCACCATCAACAACCGGTCAGAAACCTGCAAGTGATAAATTTTTTTTTCAAAAAGTGGCTGAAAATCGTCAACTAAAAAAAGCCCGAGGCTAAACATATCAAAATGCTAAAAATCGGCAAGTAAAAAAATTAATTTATATCAAAAAGTGCATGAAAATAGACAACTAAAAAAGCCCGAGGCTAGACATATCAAATGCTAAAAATTGGCAAGTAAAAAAATAAATTTATATCAAAAAGTGCATGAAAATAGACAACTAAAAAAGCCCGAGGCTAGACATATCAAAATGCTAAAAATCGGCAAGTAAAAAAATAAATTCATATCCAAAAAGTGCATGAAAATAGACAACTAAAAAAGCCCGAGGCTAGACATATCAAATGCTAAAAATCGGCAAGTAAAAAAATAAATTTATATCAAAAAGTGCATGAAAATAGACAACTAAAAAAGCCCAAGGCTAGACATATCAAAATGCTAAAAATCGGCAAGTAAAAAAATAAATTTATATCAAAAAGTGCATGAAAATAGACAACTAAAAAAGCCCGAGGCTAGACATATCAAATGCTAAAAATCAGCAAGTAAAAAAATAAATTTATATCAAAAAGTGCATGAAAATAGACAACTAAAAAAGCCCGAGGCTAGACATATCAAAATGCTAAAAATCGGCAAGTAAAAAAATAAATTCATATCCAAAAAGTGCATGAAAATCATCAACTAAAAAAGCCGGAGGCTAGACATATCAAAATGCTAAAAATCGGCAAGTAAAAAAATAAATTTATATCAAAAAGTGCATGAAAATAGACAACTAAAAAAGCCCGAGGCTAGACATATCAAAATGCTAAAAATCGGCAAGTAAAAAAATAAATTTATATCAAAAAGTGCATGAAAATAGACAACTAAAAAAGCCCGAGGCTAGACATATCAAAATGCTAAAAATCGGCAAGTAAAAAAAGGAATTCATATCCAAAAAGTGCATGAAAATCATCAACTAAAAAAGCCCGAGGCTGGACATCAAAATGCTAAAAATCGGCAAGTAAAAAATAAATGCCTGACGCTGTATATATTCAAGAAATATAGCGAAAGTCCAAATTTTAAAAAAAACCTCAAAATTTAAAATTAAAAATATATATATATAGCTGAAAATATGTTAACTCCCCCCTCCCAGTAATAATTATCCACTTAAACTGACAAGTAAAAATGCCCGACGCTGTATATATTCAAGAACAATTGCGAAAGTCCAAATTTAAAAAAAAAACAACAATCATAATGCTATAAAATTTTAAATTAAAAAAAATATATATATAGAGCTGAAAATGAAAAGCAATATACAAGAAACCATTAAAAATGGTGGAGGCGGGAAATGCAATATACAAGAAACCATTAAGGCGGGAAATGCAAAAACAGAATTTCATCAAATTATTTATTAAGCTTCCAATCTGCAATGCATTCAAAAGCAATTATTTGGTCTCTGCTTTAAAATTATGGCATTATCATTCAAATTCGTCAAGCAGTACATAAAAAATAATTATCAATGTAAAATATACCCCTAACACACAAAATTACTGAAATTCACAATTTACATCTTAGGTGTAATACTTAAAAAATAAACGATTATAAACATTATCAAATCATTTAAATTCATCAATATTTTTTAAAGAAAGCAATATAAAAATAATAATTACCAATGTCTTTCCAGAAATTTCAATGATTGCACTGTTTTCGTTTCAAGAAATTATTTTTCACGCTGGGCCAGAAAAGCTGTGAGTTCACATTTTGAAGATACAAAGATGATGTGTAATACAAAAAACAGTTGCAGCATAACATTTTGAAGATACAAAGCTTTTGTGAAATAGAAAAATTATTTACAGCCTAAAAATCCATTAGCTATCAAATAATAAAACGAATTAAATATCCATTATCTTTTACAACTTTTTTTTTAAATTTTGCTTTCTAAGGCTAAACTTATTAACATTCCCGAATGAATGAAAAATGGTGGTGCTCACTGTAAATCAAATCTATTTTTAAAATTACCATTTAACGGTAACATACTTGTAAAAGTTAGAAACTGATAAATAGCAATAGACAAAAAATAATTACCAATGTATTTCCAGAAATTTCAATGATTGCACTGTTTTCGTTTCAAGAAATTATTTTTCAAGCTGGGCCAGAAAAGCTATGAGTTCACATTTTGAAGATACAAAGATGACGTGTAATACAAAAAACAGTTGCAGCATAACATTTTGAAGATACAAAGCTTTTGTGAAATAGAAAAATTATTTGCAGCATAAAAATCCATTAGCTATCAAATAATAAAACGAATTAAATATTCATTATCTTTTACAACTTTTTTTTAAATTTTCTTTCTAAGGCTAAACTTATTACATTCCCGAATACAAAAGGGCCACGTAAATCAAATCTATTTTTAAAATTACTATTCGGCCTTGTAAAAGGAAACGAAAAACAAGACAAAAAATCCTTTTCCGAAATTCGTGACGTTTTCGTTTCAATTTTTCCGGGCCGAAAGCGGCACATTTTGAAGATACAAAGATGACGTGTAATACAAAAACAGTTGCAGCATAACATTTTGAAGATACAAAGCTTTTGTGAAATAGAAAAATTATTTGCAGCATAAAAATCCATTAGCTATCAAATAATAAAACGAATTAAATATTCATTATCTTTTACAACTTTTTTTTTAAATTTTGCTTTCTAAGGCTAAACTTATTAACATTCCCGAATGAATGAAAAATGGCGGTGCTCACTGTAAATCAAATCTATTTTTAAAATTACCATTTAACGTAACATACTTGTAAAAGTTAGAAACTGATAAATAGTTGCCTAAACATTTCATCATATAACCATGTTCTTAGGAAAATACTGAATGAAATCTATATACATATGGCAATTAAAAATTTAAAAAAAGAAATATAATGGCACCGTAATATATTGGATCACAGTTTCCACTCATTAATGAAATATGACGTAATAGACATTGTACACAAAAATATAATTTCCAAAGCTGACAATTTTAATCCAAAATGTAAGTGAATTAGTCTTTTGAAATACCTGCTTAGTTTTATTTCATGTTAATTTTTTCGTACTGCTAGAAATACAAATTGTTGGGATTATTTTTATTTTTTGGCTAGTTAATGTGGACTATTTTCTTACACAGATGAATACAATGGTAAACTTGCACAAACTTTTGGGAAACACTTCAAAACCCTCGCGCTGAAATATTAGCCGCTGAAATTGAAAGTAGCATTTTTTTCACTACTATTCAAAATGATCAAAATTTGGGATCTTCCTAAAACTGAATCTGAAGCAGTGGAGTTCCTTCAAAATAAAAGTGTTCTGCCTATTCAAAAAGTATGTGTGAATGGGCATCAAATGAAACTATATGTTAGACCATGGGCACAATGGAAGTGCAACATTTCTGCTTGTCAACGTTCCATAGCACTTCGGAAAGGAACCTGGTTTGAAGGCTGCAAATTGCCATTTGTTACAGCCATCTGACTGATTTACTACTGGAGTGCAGACCAATTGACCATCAAATCTGGAAAAAAGGATATGGACTTGAACAACAAGACTGTCGTTGCATGGAAGCAATATTTGAGAGAAGCCTGTAAAGAAAGTCTGCTATCTCGCCCATCCTGCAAAATTGGAGGCCCAGGGAAAATTGTAGAGGTAGATGAGACTTTATTTACTAGACGCAAAAACCAGCAGGGTAGAATTCTTCCGCAGCAATGGTTATTTGGTGGTTTATGTAGGGAAACCAAAGAGTGTTTTATTGTTGCTATTCCTGATCAAACAGCTTCTGTTCTTCTGGATGCCATTAAAGAACATGTAGCAGCAGGATCCTCCATATATTCTGATTGTTGGAAGGCCTACAAAACTGAGGAATTGAATGCTGCAGGTTACCAGCATTTAAAAGTTAACCATTCATACAATTTTGTTGATCCCACTACAGGAGCACATACACAGAATGTAGAAAGACTTTGGGGACTTTTGAAATGGCAGAATAAACGAGAGAGGGGAACCTCTCGAAATCATTTGGATTCGTACTTAAGCGAATTCATGTGGAGAAGACTTCATCATGATGAGGATCTATTTGATGCAATTTTGCAAGCTATTAAGATTCCATCAATCTAAATTTTATACTTTCTAGATTATAAGATGCTAACTCAAATAACCATAATTTTTTAATCTTCTGTTCTCTAAAAATGTTAATTCTAAATTTAATAATAACCTTTTTAATGGATTTTTATGTTGAAAACAGTCAAGTGCCTACTAAGCTAAATGGGAAATGTTAGAATTTTAAAAAAAAGTTGTAAAAGATAATGGATATTTAATTCGTTTTATTATTTGATAGCTAATGGATTTTTATGCTGCAAATAATTTTTTTATTTCACGAAAGCTTTGTATCTTCAAAATGTTTTGCTGCAAATATTTTTCTTTTACACGTCATCTTTGTATCTTCAAAATGTTTTGCTGTACATATTTTTTCTTTTACACGTCATCTTTGTGAAGTCATAGCTTTCTGGAGCAGCTTGAAAAATAATTTCTGGAAACGAAAACAGTGCTTGAAATTTCTGGAAAGACATTGGTAATTGTTTTTTGTCTATTGCTATTTATCTGTTTCTAAGTTTTACTAGTACATTAAATGGTAATTTTAAAAATAGATTTGATTTACAGTAAGCACCGCCATTTTTCATTCATTTGAGTTTAACCTTAGAAAGCAAAATTTAAAAAAAAAGTTGTAAAAGATAATGGATATTTAATACGTTTTATTATTTGATAGCTAATGGATTTTTATGCTGCAAATAATTTTTTTATTTCACAAAAGCTTTGTATCTTCAAAATGTTTTGCTGTACATATTTTTTTCTTTTACACATCATTTTTGTGAAGTCCTAGCTTTCTGGAGCAGCTTGAAAAATAATTTCTGGAAACAAAAACAGTGCAATCATTGAAATTTGTGGAAAGACACTGGTAATTATTATTTTTATATTGCTTTTTTAAAAAAATATTGATGAATTTAAATGATTTGATAATGTTTATAATAGTTTATTTTTTAAGTATTACACCTAAGACGTAAATTGTGAATTTCAGTAATTTTGTGTGTTAGGGGTATATTTTACGTTGATAATTATTTTTTATGTACTGCTTGACGAATTTAAATGATAATGCCATAATTTTAAAGCAGAGACCAAATAATTGCTTTTGAATGCATTGCAGATTGGAAGCTTAATAAATAATTTGATGAAATTCTGTTTTTGCATTTCCCACCTTAATGGTTTCTTGTATATTGCATTTCCCGCCTCCACCATTTTTAATGGTTTCTTGTATATTGCTTTTCATTTTCAGCTCTCTATATATATTTTTTTTAATTTAAAATTTTATAGCATTATGATTGTTTTTTTTTTTTAAATTTGGACTTTCGCAATTGTTCTTGAATATATACAGCGTGGGCATTTTTATTTGTCAGTTTAAGTGGATAATTATTACTGGGGGGGGAGTTAACATATTTTCAGCTATATATATATATTTTTTTAATTTTAAATTTTGAGGTTTTTTTTTAAATTTGGACTTTCGCAATATTTCTTGAATATATACAGCGTCAGGCATTTATTTTTTACTTGCCGATTTTTAGCATTTTGATGTCCAGCCTCTGGCTTTTTTAGTTGATGATTTTCATGCACTTTTTGGATATGAATTTATTTTTTTACTTGCCGATTTTTAGCATTTTGATATGTCTAGCCTCGGGCTTTTTTAGTTGTCTATTTTCATGCACTTTTTGATATAAATTTATTTTTTTACTTGCCGATTTTTAGCATTTTGATATGTCTAGCCTCGGGCTTTTTTAGTTGATGATTTTCATGCACTTTTTGATATAAATTTATTTTTTTACTTGCCGATTTTTAGCATTTTGATATGTCTAGCCTCGGGCTTTTTTAGTTGTCTATTTTCATGCACTTTTTGATATAAATTTATTTTTTTACTTGCCAATTTTTAGCATTTTGATATGTCTAGCCTCGGGCTTTTTTTAGTTGACGATTTTCAGCCAGTTTTTGAAAAAAAAATTTATCACTTGCAGGTTTCTGACCGGTTGTTGATGGTGGCGCAGCGCCGCCTGGTGGCCACATAGCACGTCGGGTTAAAGTTAAATGTCAAATTTATTGATTTTTTATTTGTAAAATAATTCCAGAGAGGGCAGCATCTTACAGGACTTTTTAAAGCTTTAAAATGACTGTAAATTATTTACTGTAGCATTAAAAATGATAGAATTCAAGCAACTTGAACCCATGACAATTGTTGATCAGAGAAACCCTGAAAAGGTCAAAAAAGAGAATTTTAATTTAATTTTTAAAATCTTTGACTCCATTCCTGCTTCTTTCATTTTTGATTGTAATATAATTTTAATTTATTTTAAAAAAGAAAACCTAGTCAATTTTGCATTTACTTTTTTTAATTAATTTTGGAGCCCTGATCAGATTATTAACTAAGATTAAGTCTGATATTTGTCCTGGGCAAAAACAACTTTTAATTAAAGATGATGTAGGAGATAACAGAATTATAAATATCTTTGTGATTTTGGATTAATTATTATTCGGCTATTCATTTTATTCTGCTTGTTGAGTATTGATTCTGCATTTAGTAGGTTAGCAGTGGTCCTTAAAGCTAATTGCTGTACTGCCTTATTTTTCAAAAATTATCACATTTACATATCACCAGTGCTAATATCACATTTTGCTGTCTGCTAATAAGAAATTTTGCGGAAATTATGACTACTATTTGTCATATAGTAATCATCTCACAGAATGCCAAATCTACTCACCATGATGAATCTTTTCCACAACATTCAATGCTAAATCAATCTAAAGATGGACCATGGATCCTGGATTGTTCCTGCAAGATCATGTTGTAGAAGCAAACAAGAACTGGTTTATGTTTTTTAAAAATCTTTCTTTATTAAAATATTTTATTATAAATCTCTGCATCTCCTTGAGCTAGAGGCATGGGCTAACAGTCAATATAAAATAAAATAAAATTCTAATAAGATGTATCTGCCTACATTATAAATTTTCTATGTGATGTGAAGTGATGTTATGTACCGTGACTTCTTAAATGAAGTCATGAATCTCTCAGCAACTATGCTCAAAGAAACCTGTTAGCCACTTTACCTTCCCCTTTAATTCCCCACCCTAAGCTTTCACACAATCTGCTCCATCCCATTATCACAACAATCTTTGTCAACTTAATGGTTGTTATATCTAAATCCCTTTTATCTTTTTCCAAAACCAGCATAAAAACAAATAACCCACTTTCTGTATAATCACTTTGTTCATATTTATTCTCCCATAACTTCATTATTTGAACCCTTTCTGCTTTCAAGCATTTACATTCAATGAACAGATGCTTAACATTTTCTATGCTTTCCTTACACAATTTGCAGACTAAATCTCGCATACTTTTCCATTTACATGTACATTCTCTTGTTGCTAAAGACACCGTTCAAGTCTTAAACAATAAACTATTTTCTTTACTATTATAAATTTAAATCGCACCCAATGTTTCACTTCTTCTATATATATTTAAACTTTTTTTACTCTCCATACTAGTTCTCCATCTCTCCAACTCCGTAATTTTTATTAATGCATCTATTCTTATATTTCATTTCTTGCCACTATAACACTCAACAATCTTTCTAACACAACCATCCCATTTTTATATAAATATACTGATATAAAATCTTTATCCAAATCTTTTGCATACCATATTACCTTTCTCACACATCTTGTTGCTTTCCCTTTGCTCATAATCCAATTAAATACTATTTTGGCTATTCTTTTATTATCCATAAATTGCAACCTACCAAACATTTTCATTTTACTTTTTGAATCTCTCATATAAAAACTTGGCCATCCCATTTCTCATTGAATTGCCTCCTTTGCTGTCCATACCTCTGCATCTAATGCATGTCTTCCTATTTCGATTTGTATTTTCTCTAAGTAATCTAATACCTGTTTTACTATCAAATAATACATCATTACTATATGTTAACCCTGATACTACAACTCCCATACAATTCTAGATACATCATATATATTATATAAAAACACTGTTAATTTATTTACCAAACCCTTTTTTTACTTTGCTTCATTTACCAATTTTTTCTCCCATTCAACCAAGCAATTTTCCTGATTACTTAAGATGATTCCCAAATAACTATATGTATCTACCACACTTAACTTAATATTCCCCAATAAAAATTCTACATCTTCTCTTTCCCTATTATTAATCATCATAATATTTGATTTTTCTTCACTAAATTTAAACCCCACCTTTTACCCACATTTGCAAATATCCTCAGCATAATTTCCATATATTCTCTTCTTTCTTCACACAAAAAATATCATCCACAAAAAAAAACACCTGACAAAATATATACTCTTTTGCTACCCATTAATGGTATCTCTATCCCTTTTTCTAGTCTTTCTATTGCTTTCTTCATTTCACTCTAATACAACAAAAACAAAATAGGTGACATAGGGCATCTTTGCATTAATCCCACCCCATTTCTAACATTAACTGATTCTATATCCCCTAATTGGTAAGTATAGTAATTATTCTCATATAATTTCTTAATAATATCTACTAAAGCTTCATCCATTTCCAAATTTGCTAAACTTACCCATAATCTATTTCTATTTACTCTATCATATGCCTTTTCTATATCTATAAAACTCATATATCACAATCTACCTGAATTCCTACTTACATTAATAAGTTGTGTAATTACAAATAAACTATCTCCTATATGCCTATGTGACCTAAAACCTCCTTGCCTTTTGCCTACTGCATTTTTCTTCCATCTATTTTACACCTCTTCCAACCACTATATATGAGAAAACTTTATATAAAATTGATGTTACCGCTATCGGTCTATAATTATTTAACTTTCTATGAGCCTTACCTTTTTCTTTAAATAATAGTCTTACTCTTGTATTACTCCAACTACCTGGAAAAACTCTCTTCTATGCCATATTATTGAAACATAATAATAACTTTGCTTTTGCTCTATGCCCTAAATTCATTACCATCTCTGATGCCCATCCATCTGAACCTCTTGCCTTTCCACTTTTCAATCTCTTCCCTGCCTCATTCAGTTCTTTTTTGTGAACCTAATATTCCCATTACTAAATGCTTTCATGTTCTCTGTCACTAAATTCTTCCCATCTAACATCTTTTCTATATTTATTACATATCTATTTAAGATTCACTCTAACTTTTCTCTAGAGCTACACTCTATTCCCTCATCATCTATTAATACTATCTCTCTCCTCCCCCTACATTTCTCCTTTTAATGTAATTCCAAAATTTTTTAGTCCCATCTCTTCCACTTTTATTAATATCCTCCAACAATTTACTATTCAACTTTATCCTCTCTTTATAACTATCCATTTTAGCCAACTTCTTTTTTTAAATACTTTTCCCATTTAGCATTAATATCTTTCTTACTTTATTTGTTTTTAATAGCACACTTATATTCTCTGCATGCTTCCTTCCTTTTTTTTACACTTTTACTAACTCTCATTTTTTATTGCTTTTATTCTTCTGCATATTCTTAACTAAAACCCTATTTGCCACTTTTTCTATTTCACCACACCAGTCCTTATACTCATCCCCAACCAACTGTTCCATGGCTTCTTCAACTTGTATGTTATATTCTTCCAACTTATTCTTATAATTCACTCTCCATCCTTTCACTATTGTTTCTACTTTTATTTCTATTTTCCATCACATTACTAACCATTTCTCTTACAATAAACTTATGATCACTCAAATCCAAATTCAATCAGACTGGCCAAGGAAAGAGTTATTAAAACACACCCAAAGGATTCACTGTTACAAGAAGACTTCTCAATTGTAAAGAACTACAAAAAACTACACATAAATATAATATTAGACATTACCCACAAATCGATTTACTTTATACCCACTCATCATACTATAAAAAATTAAATAACTTAATTGCTTCAGAATAATAAATTTACAATAATAAAAAATTTCTTTAATTTTTCTTTCGATTTTAGATTCTTTAATTCTTCTTTCGATTTTAAATTCTTTAATTCTTCTTTGAGAGAAATGAAATCAAAAAAATTAAAGAATCTTTATTATTAAAATTTATTATTCCGAAGCAATTAACTTACTTAAGAGTTCTTTTTTATATTATGAGTGGGTGAGAAGTAAATGGATTTGTGGGGTATGTCTAATATTATATATAGTGTAGTTTTTGTTGTTTTTTACACTTGAGAAATTTGCTTGAAGCAATGAAACCTTTGGTTGTGTTTTATTTATTTTTTCTTGGCTAGTCTGGTTGAATTTTGGATTTGGAGTAATTTTAATTATTTATTGAGTAGTTTAACTTTATGCTTGTAATATATATATATATACACACACATGATATAAAAATTAATATGAATATATATACATATTTTAAGATATGTCTACAATGAAATTTGTAATTCTTTTTTTTCTGTTTGTTGCTGTTTTTGGATAAGAAAAAAGGTAAAATTTATTTTATTCTTATTGCAGTAAATTCATTGCATCATTCATTTATTTAAGTACTTTTTCAAGTACAATTGACAATTTACCCTATCAATCTGTTTTTCCATATGATGAAAGCCAGCTCATACCATAGAAATAAAGTCATACCTTAAGTTTAAGATAGATGTATAGACAATCTCTCTCCATATAATGAGTAATAAAAATTTTGCGCTTGGAATAATTTTATTAATTTCTGAACATTCCTTTATTTAGTTATAAAATGTTAAAATTAATATAAACGTCGGACTACTCCATGAAATTTTATTATATATCAGTATCGGCAAATCATTTAATTACATCAGGTATTATGATCCTAGGGCATAGAAATTTTGACATCTTGTGTAACATATATAAATATATAAGATAAAAAATAAATTGTTATTTTTATTTTTAAATTGAATATTTCTTTATCATTTTACTGTTATTACAAAAGACGATGCAAAAAAAGACAAATAATCTCGTTAATAAAACTGCCTTTAAACATCAGTAATCATAGCTTTTATGATTTATAACTTCGCCTATTTAATATAAAAGCATTATAAAAATAATATCTTTTACAGAAAAATATATTTTTACTAACATCAGTTTTGTTTATATATATAAAATTATGTTCTTAGGCAAACAAAAAAATAAAATAAAAATATGGTTAATCATGTATTTTGCAAAATCAATCTATTTATGTAAAAATTGTGTTAAAATTATAGCATTGAAATCATTACATATATTAAATAAATTAGTAGCAATCACAAGTTAGAAGAATGTTTCGAAATAAAAAAAATCTATTTGTATTTCAGTATACCTATAATTATTATTTTATATCGGAATTATTATTTATATAAGTTAAGACATCTCCAGTTGTAATTAACTCAAAATACTATTTTTTTAAAAAAAGCAGCACGTTATATTGTAATTGACTTCATTTATTTTATAGATATACTATTAAATATTTTTTAACAATTTGATCTCAAAAAGTAAAAAAAAATCATTTTGAATAAATACATTATTCAGTACTCTTAACATATATTTGTTTTGATATTGTTATATTATAACAAATATGAATAATTAATTTATTATTAAATTGATTTAAAATAATAATGTAAAACATCAGGGCAAAATATGGATTCTTGTAGATACACAATTCTAGTATTTTTATTGTAATTTATCAATTCTAAGATAAGAGGTTGTTTGGGGGATAGAAAAACAAATCATTAGAAAATAAACAATTAATTTATATATTGAAAGGTTTTTATCTTATTGTTTATTTTCTGACTTTATATTATTACATCACATCTTGCAACAATGATTTCATTATTTATATATATAAGGCACAGATGAATATTTTGATACATCTACATTACATAGATATTATTCAAAATCAATTATGGCTAACACAACTTTGAGTAATAAAATAAAAATTATTCTAAAAGTTATATTTGTTGTAAATGTATTCTCAAAGCTACAAAAATGTTGACCTAAATATTCTAAACTATTTTATTAGTTCTTTGATATTCAATAGTCAATAATATGTTTAAAAATACATATATACAAGCAACAAAGATATTTTATGACACTTAATTTTAATTTATTCAGATGAAAATGTTTCTTACTAAAAGATTTCAACAAAATGTAAAATACTTACTTTCTAATATATTTTCCATTCTGCTAGATCTTTTTTCTAAAGAGAATAATATGAATGTTTGATATAATTTCTATATCTTATATATTTCACTTATTTTATACAAACACTAGTTGATTTCAAATATTTTAATTTATTGTTTATTTACTTAAAATGTCTTATCTACCAAAAATATGACTTTATAATACTGGTCATTATATAAAACCTTCATTTTTTGAAGAATCAATTGATTGCTTTTTTATTTTGCCATATTTTGTTACTTCAATGGAGAATCCAGATGTGAATATTATTTACTGGTATATAATTTTAGATAGATTTGTGCAAGTACTTTTTTCATTTAATGTTTTAAATAAACTATTAGATCTGGTAATAAAAGTTCATAGTTTCAGTGTGTAATTTATAGTAATAATAAACTATCTAATGACATCATTCAAATTTCCCTTATTCTATTTTATTTATAAACCACAGAAAAAATAATTTCATCATACTTTTAATGCCATAACTAACTGAAGTAATTTTTACAGAGATTTGTTTTTTAAATGCTTGATAAACAATGTCAATTTTAGATATAAATTATTCAACTAAAGTGTTTATATATGCCAGGAAAGAATTGTATAGAACATTTAAAAGATCATCTTTGGCATAAACAAAAATAGAATAAGCACCTTCATAATGTATTAATAAACATTTTTTATTCAATTCGATGAAATCAACCTTAAAATATTATTATCAATGGTAGATCTTAATTTGGAGCTTTGTTTAAGAAAACCATCTATCATCAACTTCATAGATCAATGCAATACACATTAAAATTGAAAATGTAAAAATCCCACAGGCTTATTTGAAACCAATAGTCATTTACATTCCTCAGAATATGTAATCTAAAATAAAATTTGTTGCATAAGCAATGTAATTTCATAAATTGCCATGCAGTTTTTATTAATATTAGTAAAATCATAATATAAAACATTTTGTTCTATATCTTTTTGTTATGTTCACCTTTGCATAATAAGCCTCTTAAATAATCATTTAATTTTGTAATATAATAAGTTGTACAACCATTAGTATGTGACAGTGCATACTATTGCACAAAATTTTTGATAATAATATTTTGTGCACAGGAGAATGTTAGGATTACATTACAACTTCTGCAATAACATATATTTCTCATGTTTTTAAAATTAAAACAAAGTATTCTTAATATGATATGGTACATGATTCTTCTCCCAAATATTTTATAAAAATTGGCAAGATTTTGCAAATAACCATAATAATTTCAATCAATGCAGGATATTTTAAAACAATTTTTAAACATTCAATTTTTTAGATTATGTCCTTTTATTTAAATAAACTGGACAGCTTGACAGTTATCTAAATCAGTAGATTAGGTGGTTGCTTTTTTAAAGTCATCATATAAATCATTATTTGAAAGATGATTAACATACTACTTCTTCCTTCTCAAAATACAGTGTTTTCATATTAGTAGCACATTTTTAGACATAATAGTAATGAAATTTTATTTTTAGATTCATTACTTGCATTTCATTCATAAATAAAATGTTACATCACTAATGCCCAAAAAGTTTATAATTTTATTTTAATTTATTTGACAATCATGTTTAAGTGGTTTTTAATCATTTTACTTTTATGTTTAGGTCTTTATATTAATAATATCATTAACAAATAACCAATTTTACAGCAAGCCAAAAATATTGACAGATTTTAATTAAATTATAAATAATAACATTGTCATAAATCAAGCATTATAAAACAAAGAAATTTAGTTAAATTCATATCACATGCTAAGAAAAATTTATTACTCAATAATAGTTATTATAATGATGCACTTTTAATGTTTAATCCTTGTAAAAAAAAATTCAAGTATAATAATCACATATGGATAACTAACATCAGGAATCATTGAGTGTATGACTGAAATATGATCTCCATTTTACACTATCATTTTTATCTTGGAGCATTCTAATCTATTTATCATTCAACAATCTGCACTATTATAAAAACACATCATAACACTCAATTATTTTAATATTTAAAAACAATATAGTATATTGAAGGCCATTATTCAAAAATATAGATAGGTTCATATTACTTTAAACTATTATAACCTTATTTTTTAACCATTGCTAAATTCATATAATATTATTATAATTTAAATTTGTATTACTTTTGCAATGATTTTTACAACCCAATATTGGTGTTTTCAATTGCTCCTGCAACTTTCTTCAAAACAATAACAAACACAATACAAATACATGAATACTAATATACTTGAAAATATAATTTATATTTTACCTATATTGGTAATATTAAATAAGTAATACAAATAATGGTTGAGTAATATATAGGTAATAATATTAAGAGATAATTGACATTGATTACATGTTAATTCTACAATATTTTTCTTTTAGAAGAATCTCCTTACAAGTAACAATTTCCCCTAATAGAAATTGTGTATTTGGCAGCAAAGGCCCTTAAAAAATTCTGGGAATGTCCAAGAATCTGCACTATAATTCAGAATATGATTTAGATGAAAATATATAGAAGCTTCTGAAAGTAATCACTATAGTCTGCAAATTTTATTGTAAAAGATTTGAAGATTACTTTTGTGATAAATTATTATGCAAGATTTAATGTAAAATAATATTATTGTTAAATAAAATATTATAGCCAATTGTTTGTAATTGTAATGTAATAAAAGCTGGCTATCACTTCATAGCTATCTATCATTTATAAAATTACATTAATAATATTGAAATTCAAAACAACTATAGATAGTATAGTGTATATGTCAAGCTATACATGGCTTGCTATATTGATTGTTATAATGTCTACACATTTTTTATTTGAATAATGAAAAAAATATGATTTGTAATTTCTGCCTACAAAGAACTTTTAAACTTTGATCTGATTTTTTTAACAGAAGTAAAAGACATATTAATGCTTGCCAAAATTTTATTTTATCTTCATATTTGTCAATTATCTGATTTTAAAGAAAGCTAACCTAAAAATCTTTATTTTCAAAGATTTGGAAGTTTTATGCACTAATTTCACTTAATTTACTCTTATTTATCAAGACTAATTATATGGATGACAAAATTATATCTATTTGCAATACATTTATTTATGCAAAACTAGATATGTCATCCAATCATCTTTGAGATTGTTGTGTATGCATACATTTGTTTGAAAATAAACTGTTAAACAATAATGAGAATTTCTATGTCTGAGATAGTTTCTACAAATACCAGGTTTATTTATATACTTAGTTACTGCTGTGTTTAAGGCTTCTATTTTTGTCATTTTTCCAATAGGTAAATGATTATTGAATTAATAATTCAGTCAGAGAGATTCAAAATTTTTAAAATGCCTCAATTTGTTGACTATCTTGACAACGAAAAGAAAGTGTTGTACTTATCCAGCATTTTGCTGTTTAAAAATGTATTTTTTTGAAACACATGTTTAATCCTGCTCTAAAATATAAAATAATAAACATTTGATTATACAAAATTCCAATTTACAAAACAGATTATTCTAAGTAAAAAACATACATTTTTATAATATATATTTATTTTTAGTAAAACTAATTGACCAAAATGATTGATTTATGGATCAATTAAAATTTTAACTTTATTCATGATTTATCCATATTATGAGGATATTTTATAATGCATAAATATGTTGATGTTAGTTTGATTATTCTTGATATATTTATTCAATATAAAAGTGGGCATTCTCTGTTTTTCTGTAACAACAATAATGTATTTATATTGTACCAGACAAAAGCTTTAGGTTTTGCATATACTGACCACAAGGGCGCCACTAGTCAGAAAATTTGAACTAGACATTTATTTTTAAGGGTGGACATGATATGCAAACCGAATGTCCCAGACTAGCTCAATCAAGCAAATCAGATCTTATGCTTTGTTCAGAAAGTTGGAAAGATAGCAAGAGAAAACAAAATCAACTAAGTAAAAGGAATAATTATTTTATTAGTAGCATGGTTAAATAAACATAAATTTAAATAATAAGCTTTACAATACACTTAAAATGTACTACAAGTACATTTGTCAAAATTAAACTAAAATATTTTATAGGGCTTAGAGAGCAATTTCCTGTGCATGAAAGAGTGCAAAATACTGACAGTAGCAGAAGTATTAGTAAAAATACAGTGATCTCATGCAGGACAAGAGAGGTTAGCTTCCTACTTATAACCAATAGTTAGAAAAAGACTGAATCTCTGTATTTGAGAATTATGTAAGCTTATGTCAAGACAGAAGAAATGCGAGGATAACTTCCAAAACATTAATAAAAAAAAGGTTGAAAGTTATTACTTTCATTCGATTGACCTCCCTCCCAGTGAGACAGGCTAGGAGCTCACGATCTACCTATTGAAAGGATTATAATGATTGTACGTGCCCCTAATAAACGAATTGGAAGTTCAAAATAATAAAACTAATGACTATTATATTTCATAATAGTCTATTATAAATAATTATAGTTTCTCGACATATGTATAACTAATAATATAGTCTGTAACATCCAGACTGCTTTCTATAAAAAAAAGGAATATGAGATTATAAATAAAACTACTATCTTACTTACTAAGACTTAAATGGGACATACAGTATAGGTTTGAAACTAGCACTCTTAAAAAAAACAAACACACAAAAACCGAATTACATAAGTTAAAACTTGAAACACATTTACATTAAAAAAAAAGAAATCAAGTTTGAGACAAAATTATTTAAATTGTAGAACATAAGGTAACTTAATAATTTAGTTAAATGCTAGTGCAGTAGACTTCTTGAATATGGTCTGTTAAGCTGGATTCCCTAATGGTAGGCTTGGGCAAATCGGTTAATGGTTTCTTTGTAACTGGTCTTTATAGCATTATAGGCAGTTAATGGAGAGATGAGGAGTCTGAACCTGTTCTGGTGAGAAGCTTAGCACAGCATGGTAGGAGAAAATATCCTTGCTGTAGGTTTAGCATTCATTCTAAACAGAATTGCCAGATCGGCTTTGCTTTCAGAATATGCCAGAATTGTTCTCTCCTAGTTTTGCAGGAATAGTTCATCTAAGTATCTATCAGGATTTGTGTAAGTATCAGAGTTTGTGCAATTCTTTTTTGGAGTTGGTGTCTGTATCCCTCCTAGTTGGTGCAAGTATCTCAGAGTTATTGAAAGATAATACAATGGCCTGATTAAGCCTTTTATAGCTGAATCATATCTCGTATCTGAACCATTTACAAAATGTTTTTTTAAAATTAAAATTTATAAAATTCTCCATCTAACTAACAATAGTTGTCTAATTAACGAAAATAAATTGCCTTTTACAGATCTAGGAATTAACTAATGAATTCTTTTCTTTTTGTTTTCTTTCTTTTTAATTATTCTTATCAATCTAAATCCCAAATCTGAAAAGCAATTTTTTATACAATTTACTTTTACATAAGTATATAAAAAAACTAATCTTAGTCTCCTTTTTTTTAAAAAAAAAATAAGCAAAAACTAAGTATAGCTGTGGTATTAAAATATAATTTCCATGTACATACATAAATAAAAAAACTTTTACTCAAGTTTTATAAGGAAAATCGAACATTTATAAATTTATTTTTAGCCCTGTAACACTTCAACTTTGTAATGCTGTTTTTGAAACATCCATTACAATATATTGCCGTTTAGTATTTTAATAAATAATAAATTGACAAAAATTCATTAATTATGATTCACCATGTATAATCAATTCATAGTTGGATAAAGTTTTTCTTCACATTTAATCGTTTTACTAAACTCAGATCTTATTTTCTTCATACAATTTATGAAAAACATTCCTACTTTATTCATATTCTTAAAAAGTGGCCTGTCTATATCCTTTATAAATTTTTAATACACCTGAAAATTGCAACTGCATATCTATTATTATCTTTTCTAACAACAATATTTTTCTTAACATTAGTTTTTACTTTTTGCAGTGACTTTAATTATCCATCATTAATCAATCACACTTTTTTATAATGTTTAGTCTTTTCTTGATACACCTATCATATTTCCTATTTATATTTTGTTGAAAAGGATAAAGATTATGTTAATTATTTTTTTATGTATCCAAATATATCGATGATGAAATTTAGTGAAACATATTTAACAGAATCATTCATATCCAACACTAAGATTATTTCTGTTTTAAGATTATTTTATGACTACCAGAAGTCCTACAACTAAATTTAGGTCTACAATAAATTTCATCATCTGTTACAAATTTGACTCATTTATTTATATTTATTAATTTCATCAACTTTATTATTATTATTATTATTATTATTATTATTATTATTATTATTATTATTATTATTATTATTATTATTATTATTATTATTATTATTATTATTATTATTATTATTATTATTATTATTATTATTATTATTATTATTATTATTATTATTATTATTATTTGCATTTTTGCAAAATCAACTCATCATTACTTTACTTATTTTGTTTTTATCTTTATTTCTACATTTTCTCTTTAAGTCTTACAATGATTTCTAAAGATGTGAAAAATTATTTGCAAAACTAGTCATTTTTCTGCAAAATCTAGAGCTCTACATAATTTCTAATTACTTTATATGATTACTATTTTAATTCACAAAATGTCTGTAATAAATTATTATAAATTATTTGTTAGAGAAAATTCTGCTTTTTTATACTTTTCTCATTTTAATGTACTTTTATAATATATAATATAGTCCTTATCTGTAGCATTTTAAAAAACTTTTTCAAATATGTTGATGCCTTTTAAACATATTTGATAATTCATTGCTTTAATCATTTAAAAATTCTTGTATAATTAAAGACCACTTCATGTGGTACATTTTTATAGCATAATGGATATAATATACATTGATCGTTTTATGACTTCATTCATATTTACTTTGGCACAACTTGTCAATTCAAACTTTTTTTTGATAGAAATAAAAACTTTTCTCCAGCAATGTAAAATTATAGTAAACATTGTGTATAAATCTGACTATAGCCTTAAAAAATCAGTAATTTTAAAATAAGACTTTATTACTTTTTTCACCTATCCATATCAAAAGTGCAGTCTTCCAATGATATTCTATAACATTATCATTTAGACACTTGCTACATAAACTTGTCAATTCCTTTTCCATTTTTTTATTCTATAATTACATTAAAAATGTAGTTGACATAAATTTTATTTCATGCCTTGATTTAGTATTTAGAATGCTGAAAATTCAACAGGTATAGTAATTGTTAGGTATAATTTTATTTTTATATAAATTAACTATTTTTAGAAATGTGCTACTTTTTTTAATGACTTCTATTTTATTACAATTTCCAAATTTTCTTTTTTTAAGAAATAAAGTTTCTCAATCCAAAGGACTTTATTTTGAGCATGTAAATCTTTTTTATACCTTTCTGACTCCTTCACTATATATCTTATTTCATTGTAATATTATTTTTTCTATTATTTAATGAAATTCTTAATTTTAATACTATTTCATAAATAATATATATATATATTGTAACCGTCGGAATTGTTGAATGCTGTATTCCATTTAAATTGAAGAAAGAAGGCCCAAAATGTTGGTGCCAATTTGTAACTGATTGAATTGATGGATGAAGGTGATGGTTAGGATGATCAATCTGATCTGATAAAAAAAAATCTAAAATCCAATTTAAATTAATCTGGTCTAGCTCAATCGGGTCGCCGTTATATAATAAACCATCACAAAGCACAAATAATCTCTCCTAAAGTTTAATTTACTTAAGTTATAAGTGAAATGGAGGAATAATGAGACTATCTGCTCCAGACATCAACAAATCCATCACAATTACAACATAAATTGCAAAGAGCAGTGAAACCAACTACTATTGCCCTAAACAATAATATAGGATTAGGCTAACTACTAGATTGGCAATCTAATCAAAATCAAATCCAATTAATAACTAAAACAGATCCCAATATATATACTTTATTAGCCTGTTACTGTTATAGTAATTTAAATCTACTTTATTATTTAAAGATGCTGCCCTTTTTTTTTTAACTTAATGGATAAGCTTCTAAGTATCCGTAATAGTACTTTACAAAACATTTGTTTACATATAGACATTATTTAAATATCAAAACAAAATAATACTTGAACCCAAATATACATATATCTATTTTAATAAACGCTAAATAGAAAGATAAACACTCGTGTCAATAAGCGATATACAATTCTTTCTACTTCAATCTCTAATTAATAATTTTCTGTGGGTATCAACTGGTTTTATTATAATTTTATAAACACTTTGAAAATTTATGCGCTCACTTAAATATTTAAACAAATTAATATACGTCTATGGTTTACTAAGAAGCTACAAAATAATTTATAAATAATTTATAAATATCTTCCAATAAAGTGCTGCTTAATTAGTGCTTCGTTTATGTTTTTAAAATAGAATACTTCACTGGAGTTTAATATCAACACTCTATTAGCTCATCTCTAACTTTACAATGTCCAACCACATTACATAAAAGATATATCGAGCTTCTATTGGATGTTTATTCACCTGTGAGTATTAATACAACTTGTTTGAAATTTTAAACAATTGAATAAAAATTGACTGGCAACATATGATTATAATTGATATTTATACAAATCAAAACAATATTCAATTAAATCGGTCAATGAAGTTTATTCTCTTCATTTTATAGGAGTTTAAGAAAAATATCCAAGACGAATTATTCTGAACCAAACGATAAAGTATAATCTATTTAGATTTTTATGACGGAATCAGACAAACATGAAATGATTGACTTTGTAATATTAACTAAGATAAATGATAATATGTATATATAATATTCGAATGCAAATATAAATATGAAATTCATATAGAAACAAAATAAAATACTAATAAGCAAAACATACCTTATCTTATATTCCAATTCGCTTACCAAGCTGAGTTTGAATCCTGTTACTTAAATAGCTACGCATCTTACGCAATCCAAATAAAACAAAATAATTAAACTAGTCTTGATATTTAAATTAACTCAATTTATTAGATTATAGAAAAGAAAATTGGCAACATTAATGATAAAATACATCCGAAATGACTTTATATTTTAGATTGGTTGACTAAATAAATTGATCAAATTGCTATGTGTATCTCTATATATATGTTGCGATAACGATAACGACAAAAAAAAATGAATGAGTAAATGATGGGAAAAGGCTCTTGGATATTTTATTAAAAAATTTTTTTTACATATAACCGATACCAGAAAAAAATGTGAAATAGGAGGGTATCAAAATCTATTTGTTTATCAAAATAATAACGGATAAATGAATATGAAATAATAAATATATTTGAGTCTTTCCGATCATTTTCATTTAATAAATTATATTACTTTTAGAGATAATTAAAAAAAAATCATTCCCTTTTTATTACATATAAAAAAAATTAACACACGTACATTTTATATAAAAAAAAATCATACCATATATATATATAAAGTCTGTTCGTTCACTATTTATTTGCCGATTGATTGACTTCAGTTCTTTCAGTTTCTCTGTCAGAAATAATAATCGCAAACTTTAATGATACTTCACTAAAAGTTTTTTTTTTTTCTTTGTCCGAAGAGGGTGAGTGCACTTTGATTATCCCTATTATGATGTGAATTGATCCAGTTGGCCTGTTTCTTTATTCGTGAGATGATATTTACGCCAATCCATTTTTTTTATATAGAGCATTTTCTTTTTTTATTTCATAGGTTTTTTTTTTTTTTACTTTGCTGTCGCTTCCCCGGAAACCCTCTCCGCAACTGCCCGCTAAATGATTGAACGGGCAGATAATTCCACTATTTTTCCATGTTTTAGGGTTTTACACACAAAAAAAAATATTGAAAAAATTTATTTGTTAAGACACAGAAAATAGATCTATCCTTTACTATTGCAAAATGATAAAGAGTCCTCTTATATTCTGTCGCGTCTTTTTTATATGTTCTCTTTCTGACGTTTTTCGTATCTTGACGACCATTCAATCTTACTCAAAAAAAACTCAATTCTATCAATTTTCTTATAGTTTCTTTTCGCGGGTTTTTGGGGTAAGTTCGGATAAAAAGATACATGAAGATTAAATCCAAATTCGATTACAATTTTTTTTATTATTTTACAAACCAAAATACAAAATTGATATAATAACCTTTTAAATTATTGATAAACATCAATAATTTACACATATCTATATTTTTTAATAATAATATTTTTTTTAAATTAATTTATAAACACATATACACAACACAAAAAACATTGAACTGTATATAATAATGTTACTATGGTGACTGCATTCATATATGAAATATATAAAATAATATCGATCCTATTTAGTTAAACTTATATTGTACTGAATTGTCTACTATGTTTTTTTTTATATATATATACCTGGATCATCAATTTGAACATTCACAACATCTCCCCTCTACAGAAAAAAAAAAAATAACGACACCTTTTTCTTTCCCTCTCTAAAATCATTAAACATTTTAATTTCTGCACAGATAAACGTCTATCATTTCCATCTGTCTTGATTTTAATATCATTTGAAATGTTAGTAAAAAAGATTTAAAATATCTTATTCTCATAGAAGCAATGTGGAATTCGTTCATTCCATTTATGCTTGACTAATTAGTTCACCTATATGTATTTTTTTTTTTTTTGAATTTCACAATCAAATTATTACATCTTTATATTCCTCTCTGCAACTTTCTGGACAATGATGCTCTAAAATTAGAGTCAAACAAGAAAATCATTTACTATTTGCTTCATACAAGCCAAATATATTATGGAACAAAATTCATTTATAAGCCAAATATTATTAGTTACTCTCTAATAATCATATATTTTCATTGCATTGTTAAAATATATACATATTCACGGTTTTATTTTCTTAAAACTCAACAATAGCTTTTATTATTATTTTCTTTAGACATATCTGTAGTTCACTTCAGTGACACTACTATGGGCCTAAATTTTAAACATTCAATATTGTCATAAAATGAGAATGTAACTTTAGTTATTTAATATTTTATATTTATTCAATTCCTGCTTTGGACATTGAAAATATCAACCTTTAAAGTCACTTTTCCTCTAAAATAATCTAAACAAATGAAAATTAACTCATACAGTGAGCTGGAGATTCAAAACAATAGAGATATCCCATTTTTAAATCACTTCTAATACTAAAGTAAACTGATTAAATGTCAATTAAATCTAATTTTAATTTCTGGAGGATCTGACAACTACTTTACAAACTAAGCTGTGCTCTACATTGATGCTAATCAGGGACATTTATGTTTGAATAGCTTTATTTTATACAGGTTAGGGAAACTACTAAACATTTCTCTTTAAAATTATAACTCATATTAAAAGATAAATCCTGCCATCAAGGATTTCTTCCTACCTGCCAATGAACAATAATAAGTCTGGGACATCTGTCGACTTCAGACTTCAATATAATTTTATATAGAGTTATGAGCCACAACACACATCTATAGTTCTGCCAACTTCCTCAAAGAAAAGACTTAACTATACAAATATTTACAATTTACAAATAGCACAGACATTAAAATCTTACACTCTACATCTCCAATGCATTAAATAACACATTCACCATCATCAGTCAATTCCACAAGGTTTAATTTTAAACGGTATTTGCATACTATACAATGAAAATCTTCAAAAGTACTTTGACTATAAATATTTCTCACTCTATTTTTTTTTTAGTCTTTCATATGTGTATCTACACTATTACTAATGACTTTTGGTCATAATAATAAATATCATGAGACATACTAATAAAGTTACTTTAGTGAATGTCTTTTTATTTAATTGGGTGGTGCTGCTGGCTTTAAGCTTCGGGCATTGAAGGTACCTTTTTCACCTTCTGGGGTTTCTATGAGAAATGCATTCTCCCCCACTTTTCTTTTTATTTGGAATGGTCCCTCATATATATTCAAAAACTTTTTGAATTTATAATTCTGCGGGTCACTGATTTGGGGAGTTCTTACAAATACAAAATCTCCTACTTTAAATATACAAGGCTTATGAGAGGCTTGGGTAATTCTTTTCTGTCCCATCTCTCTCAAATTCTGGCCAGCCTTTGCTAAGTCATTATCATAATCTACCTTTTCTTCAGTTATAATAGGTAATGGTGCTTTAATTAATATGGGCTCTTTATATCCAAAGTGCAAATACATTGGGGTGTATTTAGTGGATTCATTCTGTGTTATATTTATATAGTGAATGACATCCTTTAATGTATTCACCCAAGCACGGTGGTTGCTTCCTAGGTATACCCTAAATAATCTACCCAGCTCACGCATAACTCTTTCACATGGGTTAGATTGTGGGTTCCTAATTGAACACAGAATATGTTTTATACCCTGCCGTTCAATCCAACCTTTCCACTCCTTAGATAGGAATGATGTAGCATGGTCTGTCAAGATAGCCTTGGGTTTCCCTATATTTACAAATTGTATTTCTTGCAAACATTTAATTACATTCTTTGAATTTGCCCTGGTCACCGGATATGCCCCTACAAATTTGGAGAAGACATCATAAGTGACCAAAACAAACTTAAACCTTTTATAAGCTGGTAAAGGCCCATAGAAATCAATTGCCAAGAGATCGTTGGGATGAGCAGGTATTATTGGTTGCAATGTCCCAGCATATGACTTGTTAGCATATTTAGATCTCAAACAGATCTCACAATATTTGAGCCTGTTCATTATGGATGCATACAATCCAGGCCAGTAAAACAGTCTGCGCACGACATATTCTACCTTTCTGGGTCCGTAGTGCCCATAAAGACAATGCACATAATATATCAATCGATTTCTAATACATGATGGTATCACAACTCTCCATGATTGTTCATGGTCCTCCTTTACCTTATAATACAACAGACCTTCACTCATCTTATATCTAAAAATTACTTTACTCTTGATTATTCTTTTTATGGCCATTGATTCAATCCCCGCATCCAAATATTGAATAATAGCACTCAACTTTGGATCACCAGATTGTAAAAATTTTAAGTTCTTTAAATCATTTTCCACTGATTCATCAACTACCAGAGAGATTACAGTGATAAAAGCATGATCGAGATTTAAGTGACAGGTGTCTATCTTGACAGAATTCCTACTTAGAATATCTGCTACTATATTGTCTTTTCCTTTACAATACTGAACCTTATAATTAAATTGTTGAAGGAAGAGACTCCACCTAACTAGCCTTTCACTATTTAGATAGCTTCGATTTATAAACTCTAAACTCTTGTGATCTGTAATAACAACTATTTCAGATCCAAGCAGATACTGTCGAAGCTTTTGAAACGCCCATACAACAGCCAAGGCTTCCTTTTCTGTGGTGGTATAATGTAATTCTGCACCTTTCAACAATCTACTCAAGAAATATAAGACACGGGGCTTCTTTTCATGGTCCAGCTGGAATAAAACTACTCCTAGACCATACCCACTACTGTCAGTTTGTACATAAAATATTTCTTGGAAATTAGGGTAATATAAGATTACAGTATTTAGAAAATTTGATTTTATTTTTTTAAATTCTATAGAGTGGTTCTCAGTCCATTTCCATTTCACATCTTTCCTTAATAGATTTAATATATGAACAGTGTCATATGCAAAATTTTCATAAAATCTATGATAAAAATTGCAGACACCAAGGAAAGAACGTAGTTGCTTTCTATTCTCTGGAATGGGAAAATTTTGAATAGACTTTATTTTCTCTGGATGCGGTTTTATTCCCTCATATCCTACAATATGTCCTAAAAATTGTATCTCCTTAACAGCTATTCTACTCTTTTTTAAATTTATTTTAATATGTTTCTCTTCACACTCTCTCAGAAACATATTAAGATGATGAAAATGCTCTGACATGTTTTCAGAGGCAATCACAACATCATCTACATACATAGTAATGATGCCCTTTACTTCATCAGACAATACCTTGTCTAAACATCTGAGGAGTCCAGCTCCACTATTTATAAGCCCAAAAGGCATTCTTTTAAACACATATGAGTAGCCCTCATATTTAAAGGCAGTGTATTGCTGATCTTCATCATGCAAATATACCTGCCAATAACTAGCTGTTAAGTCAACTGTGGAAAAGACCTTTTTGTCCTTAAATTTAATGAGCAATTCCTGCACAGTAGGAGGAACATCACATTCTGGAATCGTTAACTGATTCAAGAACCTCGCATCCAAGCAAATACGTATGGACCCGTTCTTTTTACGAATGACCACTAATGGACTGTTATAGGCTGAGGGACTTTTCTTAATAATTTTCCACTCAACCATTTGATCAATTTGTTTTCTTACTTCATCTTTATATTGGTGAGGGATAGGATAGCTTTTACATTGGAAGGGGCTATAGTCCCTCAAGCGTATCCGATGCACATATCCCTTTATCACATCAGGCTTTTTTGAAAACACATCCTTATATCTACATAGTATCTGAAAAAACCTTTGCTTATAGTTGTCATCTAACTCAGATGATTCATCGACTTTTGCATATAAATCTGACTTTGTAGAATTATCTTGGATGGTTAGTATATTTACACTCTTAATGGGTACTGACCTCTCAAAACTATGCTTTTCCCCTTTTATAATTATTTCCTGATTTGCATAATCGATAATACATCCAAACCGATTCAGGAAGTCGGATCCTATTATGACCTCATGAATAAGTCCAGACATAATCAAAAAGATTTGTTCTACTGTAATTAAATTAATTCTCACATTCAGCCATACTTGCTGAGTAAACAATTTTGCCTTTCGACCATTTGCCATTATAACCTGTGTCTGTCTCAATGGCAACATAGGGATTTCAGAATCGATTTCGGCAAGCTTATTATAAAAATTCTCAGAGATAAGGGAAATTTGACTCCCTGAATCAAGTAAAGCCCTTACTGAGGTACCTTGAATAACTATAACAATTTCTGGACAATAATTAAGGATATAACTTTCCAAATCCCTATCATAATCATCATCTTCTGTTTCAAAATTTATTGATTCCAAATAACTAAAAATATCATGGCTCCCCAAATTCACTATACTATGAGGCTCCCGCAGTGAGGAACATTCCAACGAGGCCATTTTTAATTTAAAGGACTAGTCTTAGGCCTAGCCCCTAGCATTTTCACAGGTGTATTCTGTGATATGCTGACAGGATAACTTCCTGCTGCACATGCACCCTTTTCTGCTCTATCATAACCTTTGGGATTAGCCCTGTTTGTATTTACTGGTGCTAAAGACTTGGCATATTTAGTGCCTCTATAATACCTATCATTTCTATTATCTAAGGTCCTTCTATTTCTATAATATTTAATGGGAGAAACATTGTAAGTAGGATCATTTCTGTGGTATTTATGACCACTTCCTGTAGGTGCTTCACTTGCCTCAAGTGATCCAAGTATATCGGACACCTCTTCAACAGTATGCCTATCGGCAGCAATCAGAGTTTGCTCAATATGGTGTGGCAGGTTTCTCCTAATGATACGAATTATTTGGTTTTCCGACAACGGATATGCGGTCAGCATTTTCAATTTTGCTGTCTGCATCCGGAAAAATTGAGTCAAGCTACCCTTACTAACACTATATTTATCTTGGCTAATCTGGTGCCTAATGTTGTCCTGTTTGTCTTCCCCCCAAAAACTATTCAACAATACATATTTAAAATCCCCATATGTTTCGGGCTTATTAAACAAGGACTTCCACCAATGTTTGGCAGATGCACTCAAATGATTACTAGCCACCGACAATTTTTCCATCTCACTTAATCTACTTAATGAGAATAGCTCTTCCAGTGCGCTTAGATACTCTATGGGGTTTTCATCATAATCACCCTTGAAGACTTTGAGTTGGATAAACCTTGCTATGTTTCCATCTATCCTTTCTTTCTTAATTTCTTCTGGACTATGTATTAATTTATTATTTTCATCCCCATACATTGATGGTATATCATGATCACTTCTATTTAACTTATTTTCTGTGGCCAAATATTGATATGGTTTATCCATTAGACTATCATTACCTTTTATCATAGTATCCTTTATTCCTACTATTTTATCTTCCAACATTATAGATATCCTATGATTGAGATTTATTTCCTGTTCCTCCAAATGTCTATTTATTTCTTGTTTCAGTATCTTGCCATTATCTTTAATTTCATTATAAACCTCTTCTTGATTTTTAGCATAATTTTCTAACTGTTGCAATGATGATTGGTGACTATCTAGTCTATCCTTTAAATCGTCTAACTCTCTTGCCTTCACTTGCTCAATGTTGCTTAACTCTTCTTGGACACCTAGTAGACTATTCTGCGATTCTTTACACACTTTCTGTAATTTCTTTATTTCATTATCAGCCTTGTTATGTTTCTTGCATACCTCTTTATATTCAACTTTCATCTGGCTTTGAAGATCCTTAACCTCTAGCTTAAGATTGTTTACTTCTACTTTTGAAGCCTCTTGACCATCCTTGTAAGCTTTCTCTGATTTTGTGTATTTTTTTTCTAATTCTTTGTGCCCAACTTTACAATTTTTAACTTCCTCACTCAAGCTTTCAAATCTATTTTCTAATCTTTCTTGTGATTTATTTAACTGGTCCCTTAACTCATTAAATCTGCTATCGCATTTACTATCAGATTCTTTTAACTGAGCATCTAAGTCATATTTAAATTCCTCAAACTTGGCATTAGTAGCATTCAGCTCGATTTTGCACAAGCCAATTTTAATATTTACCTCCTCTCTAAGTTCTTTATTTTCTTTAATCATATCACCCAGTTTATTATTCATGTCTTCTCTTAACATTTGATTATCTCTACTCATGTCACTAAATTTATTATTTATTTCACTACTTATATCTTCTCTTAACTTATTATTATCTCTGCTCATATCACTAAATTTATTATTTATTTCACTACTTATATCTTCTCTTAACTTATTATTATCTCTGCTCATGTCACTAAATTTATTATTTATTTCACTATTCATATCACAAAATTTTTTATTTATATCACTTTTCATATCACCCATCTTTTCCATTAATTCTTTCAGAATTGGATACAAATCTCCTTCAGGTTTTGATAATTTTTCTTTCTTATTGCTTTCCATTTTTATTTTCTATTTATGTCAAATATAATATCTCTATTTTAAATAAATTGCGAAATACTTTACTTTTATTTATTCTTACATAAAACATATCTATCCATTCAATCCTGCAGCTGCGAATAAAATCCCCAAAGAACGACAACAACAAATATTTTAATATCTTATTTAAACCTATGACACAATATAATCAGCTATATAACTCCACCAATGCATATAAAAATAATACCATGTTTTAGCATCTATATGAGACTCAAACTTGGGTCTTTAATTGGTTATTTCGGCCCGAGTTGGCGCGCCATTTTGTAACCGTCGGAATTGTTGAATGCTGTATTCCATTTAAATTGAAGAAAGAAGGCCCAAAATGTTGGTGCCAATTTGTAACTGATTGAATTGATGGATGAAGGTGATGGTTAGGATGATCAATCTGATCTGATAAAAAAAAATCTAAAAATCCAATTTAAATTAATCTGGTCTAGCTCAATCGGGTCGCCGTTATATAATAAACCATCACAAAGCACAAATAATCTCTCCTAAAGTTTAATTTACTTAAGTTATAAGTGAAATGGAGGAATAATGAGACTATCTGCTCCAGACATCAACAAATCCATCACAATTACAACATAAATTGCAAAGAGCAGTGAAACCAACTACTATTGCCCTAAACAATAATATAGGATTAGGCTAACTACTAGATTGGCAATCTAATCAAAATCAAATCCAATTAATAACTAAAACAGATCCCAATATATATACTTTATTAGCCTGTTACTGTTATAGTAATTTAAATCTACTTTATTATTTAAAGATGCTGCCCTTTTTTTTTTAACTTAATGGATAAGCTTCTAAGTATCCGTAATAGTACTTTACAAAACATTTGTTTACATATAGACATTATTTAAATATCAAAACAAAATAATACTTGAACCCAAATATACATATATCTATTTTAATAAACGCTAAATAGAAAGATAAACACTCGTGTCAATAAGCGATATACAATTCTTTCTACTTCAATCTCTAATTAATAATTTTCTGTGGGTATCAACTGGTTTTATTATAATTTTATAAACACTTTGAAAATTTATGCGCTCACTTAAATATTTAAACAAATTAATATACGTCTATGGTTTACTAAGAAGCTACAAAATAATTTATAAATAATTTATAAATATCTTCCAATAAAGTGCTGCTTAATTAGTGCTTCGTTTATGTTTTTAAAATAGAATACTTCACTGGAGTTTAATATCAACACTCTATTAGCTCATCTCTAACTTTACAATGTCCAACCACATTACATAAAAGATATATCGAGCTTCTATTGGATGTTTATTCACCTGTGAGTATTAATACAACTTGTTTGAAATTTTAAACAATTGAATAAAAATTGACTGGCAACATATGATTATAATTGATATTTATACAAATCAAAACAATATTCAATTAAATCGGTCAATGAAGTTTATTCTCTTCATTTTATAGGAGTTTAAGAAAAATATCCAAGACGAATTATTCTGAACCAAACGATAAAGTATAATCTATTTAGATTTTTATGACGGAATCAGACAAACATGAAATGATTGACTTTGTAATATTAACTAAGATAAATGATAATATGTATATATAATATTCGAATGCAAATATAAATATGAAATTCATATAGAAACAAAATAAAATACTAATAAGCAAAACATACCTTATCTTATATTCCAATTCGCTTACCAAGCTGAGTTTGAATCCTGTTACTTAAATAGCTACGCCGTCTTACGCAATCCAAATAAAACAAAATAATTAAACTAGTCTTGATATTTAAATTAACTCAATTTATTAGATTATAGAAAAGAAAATTGGCAACATTAATGATAAAATACATCCGAAATGACTTTATATTTTAGATTGGTTGACTAAATAAACTGATCAAATTGCTATGTGTATCTCTATATATGTGTTGCAATAACGATAACGACAAAAAAAATGAATGAGTAAATGACGGGAAAAGGCTCTTGGATATTTTATTAAAAATTTTTTTTACATATAACCGATACCAGAAAAAAATGTGAAATAGGAGGGTATCAAAATCTATTTGTTTATCAAAATAATAACGGATAAATGAATATGAAATAATAAATATATTTGAGTCTTTCCGATCATTTTCATTTAATAAATTATATTACTTTTAGAGATAATTAAAAAAAAATCATTCCCTTTTTATTACATATAAAAAAATTAACACACGTACATTTTATATAAAAAAAATCATACCATATATATATAAGTCTGTTCGTTCACTATTTATTTGCCGATTGATTGACTTCAGTTCTTTCAGTTTCTCTGTCAGAAATAATAATCGCAAACTTTAATGATACTTCACTAAAAGTTTTTTTTTTTTTCTTTGTCCGAAGAGGGTGAGTGCACTTTGATTATCCCTATTATGATGTGAATTGATCCAGTCGGCCTGTTTCTTTATTTGTGAGACGATATTTACGCCAATCCATTTTTTTTATATAAAGCATTTTTTTTTTTTTTTATTTCATAGGTTTTTTTTTTTTTTACTTTGCTGTCGCTTCCCCGGAAACCCTCTCTGCAACTGCCCGCTAAATGATTGAATGGAAAGATAATTCCACTATTTTTCCATGTTTTAGGGTTTTACACACAAAAAAAAATATTGAAAAAATTTATTTGTTAAGACACAGAAAATAGATCTATCCTTTACTATTGCAAAATGATAAAGAGTCCTCTTATATTCTGTCACGTCTTTTTTATATGTTCTCTTTCTGACGTTTTTCGTATCTTGACGACCATTCAATCTTACTCAAAAAAAACTCAATTCTATCAATTTTCTTATAGTTTCTTTTCGCGGGTTTTTGGGGTAAGTTCGGATAAAAAGATACATGAAGATTAAATCAAAATTCGATTACAATTTTTTTTATTATTTTACAAACCAAAATACAAAATTGATATAATAACCTTTTAAATTATTGATAAACATCAATAATTTACACATATCTATATTTTTTAATAATAATATTTTTTTTTAATTAATTTATAAACACATATACACAACACAAAAAACATTGAACTGTATATAATAATGTTACTATGGTGACTGCATTCATATATGAAATATATAAAATAATATCGATCCTATTTAGTTAAACTTATATTGTACTGAATTGTCTACTATGTTTTTTTTATATATATATACCTGGATCATCAATTTGAACATTCACAATATATATATATATATATATATATATATATATTATTTAAACATTAACTTTGTCTGAATAAAAAATTTACTAGAAAATTGCTATTTTTGTACCAGCTATTTTTGTTATATTCATTATAGTACATCAGATTTGGATCCACTGAATTCATTCAATTATAAACTACCTAAAAATTATTATATTATTTTATAATGATTTAAATGTTTTAATTCATTGACATGTTTTAAAAGATGGAATTGTATACTGGAAATAATGTTTACTTTAATAAATTTATCTTTCCAGCTTTATGTTAAAATGTGCTTTGCACTCTACTTTTGCAGATACCATTTTGTTCTGAATTTGTTTGGAATATTACAATATTAAAATACATATCTTCTGTAACTAAATTCTGCCTTGACATTATTTTAATGCTTTCATATTTATTCTTATATAGCAGATATTTAAAGTTAAAAATTATAATATATAGTTTTTATTTTTATGCAAAATTACCAGCTCTTCCATCACATTAACCACATTGGTTCATACAACTCATCCATCATAACAATTTTAAAACGTTATTTTATCTCATTTTTCTCTTTTATGTATTAACCATCTACTTCTTAACCACAAAAAAATTTTCTTGAAAAAATAATATGAGAGATTTTTAATTATTATCTTTCATTATATAATGAGACTAACCTTTTCATGGTGTCTGATATTTAATCAATCACAACAATGATGCTTTTTAATAATTTGTTTATAATAAAGAACACTTTTTTGAACTGTATTTTCAAAATAAAACATATCTATTTGGTACTGGTGGAGATAGTGTACTGCCACTGCTAAAGATGTCATTTCCACTTAAACATGCAGAAATATCCACAGTAGGGACCCAAAAGCAGCAATGCTTGTCCCATCCACTAGGTGTTGCTGTTCATTATGCATAAGCACAGGAACATTTCACCAGTTGCTGGCACCAAATGCCTGATTGTTGGTGCTGGTTGCCATGTGTAAGCTTATTTAACTTACGTCATCTGCTACCAGCAACAACCAAGATTCTAGCCCACTACGCAGTACTGTTTCTCCATGCTATGCACAGAGAAATTGCACTCTCTAAACACAATATTATTGCAAGGCTAATGACTATGCACATATTACTTAAAAGATAGATAGCATATAATATAAAGGTGTCAATAATGTACAAGACACATCTATTTAAATTTGTCTTTGGTTATTAATATTTTTATATGCAATTTCATGTCATAAATCCCTGTGTTTTGCATTCATTGTTTTTAAAAATGGATCTTTTTTTAATTATTTTTTCTAAAAATGATTTTTTTTATTTTATAAAAAATCAAAATATGATCATGATTATTTAAATCTGCTTCGACAACTTAACATTCTAATTTCACCTGATAAATCGATGTATTATTAAATCAATTCATTTTTTAGAATCGATTTTTTTTTAAAGATTATTTTCTCTAAAAATAATTTTTTTTTTTTTAAAAAAAAGTAATCTTTGCAGCAATCTAATCATTAATCAAAAGAAATAATAGTTTATTAGTTGATATAGTGAAATTGGTAAATATTCAAGTGTCTCTGTTAAGTCATATATATTAAAGTTTGTCTATTTAGAAATTAATTTATAGATTCTTTAAACCATCCAGCTACTCGCAAACATTATACTAAAAAATCTGTAGATTATAACCAGTAAATAAATTCAAGTATAATTATTATTAATTCTTTTAAGTTTGCCACTGCTTTCTGTTTGATCACAATCCCATAAGTTAATAATTGTTGAAATCTACCGAAAAATGCTATAATACATCGTAATGAAAATTCTAGAGATATCATTAAAGTATAATTTCAAGTCACTACGAATCCTTTATGAACTGTCATTTTAGTAATGGTTATTAGAATTTGTTATAATCTAAGATTGATCGTATAATATCAGAGGAAAAAAGAATGAACTTTACTTATGTAGACAGCTGGAAGTGATGACAAGAGAAATATGCAATCAATTAATGAAGCTGAGAAACTGTCACCAATACAATCTATCATCATCAACCATTATCAATCCACTGCAGGATGAAGGTCTCTCCAAGTTTAATCCATCTTCTCTGATCTTTAGCTTCTCTTCAACACATCACCCCTGCACACTTATGCTTTCAATATTTGTTTCTTTGTTGTAAAATATGTATCTACTTTTTAAATCAATAGACTTTTTTAATTTAACTTCATAAACTTCAAAAATATGTGGTTCAATTTTAATCTGTTCTTCCATTCTGTACAATCTTTTATTGCTTTAAAATAATCCAACGTAATTAAAGGTTATCTCTAAATGGCGGCCTAGGTCCATAATCAGAAGATTCTTAATACAGTTCTCCTTTAGGGTGCTAATTGTTGCCTTGGCTGGAAACTTTACAATTTTCTGTAAATAAGAGCCATAATTAGTTTTGTTTATAATGATTGTAAATATCTATAAAAAAGTTTTCTCACAAACATCTTCAAAAAAACTTAACTAATATTTCATTTATATCAGGCAACTGAAAAGAAAAATATTAAATTCAGAGGTAAAAGCTAGAAAACTCACCACATTGGCTGATATGTGTTGCAAGCAGCTTATACAGTTTGTTTACTATATAAATAATTATTAAATAATAACAGTTGCAATGACAGAAATATATAACAATATATTAAATCATTAAGTACTATTGAATAACATAATTTAAATTTAAGCTGTACAAATTCCAAAATGCACTTAAAGTAAAAACAATCAAATTATCAGTTCATCACTGAGTCTATGTTGTTATTAAATGAAAGGAATTGGAAAAAATAGTATGATTTATTAATAATATCTCAATAACTAATAGAAAAGTCAACAATATTCAATTAAAAGCAATTTCAATTGTATGAAAAAAATTATATTAAATTATTTTTTTACAATTCATTTAATTATTTAATACACTGTTATTCTAAAATTTTATTTTTAAAGAGGATACTTTGCACCAAAATGCATTTAACTTATTATGTATGTGCTTCTGTCAACAATAACTGGTGGAAAACAAGTTAGTATATTTTTTAAAATATATATGTTTTTAATCATGTTTCTAAAAATTATATTTTTCAAATTTAAATAAGAAAATTAAAAATATATATATCTTAAAACATTTAAAATAAAATAAACAATTTTGACAATTTTCTTTTTTATAATTAATAACATAATGAGTGTCTATACTTTACAATTGTTAATATATTCATTTTATAAAACAATTTAATGAACTAGAATTGGAACTTGTAAAATTGTTTTAAAATATTAACAGATTTTAAATATTGTTCAGAAATGAATAAAATGAATATGAAGATAACTGGTACACTATTAAGAACTGCAAGAAAAATATCTGGTATAAAAAAGCAACAATTGATCAATAAATTTTATACTGAGATAAAATAATGTATTAAAAAATAAAAAATATGAAAAATTTTAAAAATAATCCATTAAAGAAATTGAGTATTTACAGTTTTGTAAATTGGAAGACAAAAGAATTAATTACATTATAAGATAATTTTGAATTGGCAAGAAAATCTATGAAAAAAAATAAAAATCTCAAAAGTGAAAAACATCTTGTTATTTGAAAAAAAGATGTTTCAGCAATAAAAAGAAAAAAATAGAACTATTACTAAAAAAGATGACAGACATAATGTAATGTGAAAAAGACATTTATAAAGAATTATGTAGTAATAAATACAAAAACAAAGTATCTATTACAGTTACTAATTCTTCTGAATTGCCCATAATATCTATGAAGAAATTAAAAGCTTCTTAAAACAATGAAAAAATAAGTAATATCTTGGAATGAGATGAAAAAATTAAAAAAATAGAAAAATTATGTATTAAATGTCTAAATGATAATGGATGTATCAAATGATTGGGAAATTTGATAATAATACTGATATTTTGAAAAAGTAATAAATAAAATATTAGCACAAAAGGAAGTATTAGAAAATACAGATATTCAATCTTTTACCAGTTTTATACAAAATCTTTATCAAAGTAATTACAACTCATTTATAGCAAACTTTAATTTAACAAAATTTTTACCATGATAATTACAACTCATCTACAAAGAATATTGTATTTCCACCAACTAAGTGAACAAGCTGGATTTAAAAATGGTTTTAGTACAGTTGATCATATTGAGGTATTGAGAGAAGTTGTATGTTATGAAAAGACATTTGATTCTATAAACATTTCTTCAGTGATTAAAGCATTGGATCATCAGGGTATAGATCCAGGATATTGTCATATTTTAAAGACTATTTCAGGAACAATTAGATTACATAATGATACTAGTAAAGTCAACATTGAGACAGGGTGACTTTTTATTTTCAAAACTTTTTACAGCAGTGTTGCAAGAAGTATTTTATGGATTTAAATGAGAAACTAAAGGAATGAAAGTAAATGGAGATTATTTAAGTCATTTAGATTTTGCAGATGATGTAGTTGTTTTTTTGCATATAATGCTTTAGAGATTCAGGAAATGTTGCAGGAGTTCGCAGATGAAAGTAGGACTAAAGATAAATGTAAAAAAGACTACAGTAATGTTTAATGGATTTTCTTAAAATATAAAAATAAAGATTGATTATTATGGGTCAGATGAAGTTAACAGCTGGAACTATTTTAATCAGATTATTAATACAAATGAAAACATAATGGATGAAATTAATCATAGAATTAAACTTGGTTGGAGTGCTTTAGGTAAAAAATAACTTGGTGCTGAAAGGAAATATGCCTATGTGTTTAAAAAAAAGGTTTTTAATAAATGTGATTTACCAGTTCTTACTTATGGATCTCAGACATGGCCACTTAAAAGAAGAGCAGTACACAAACTTTAGACCACTCAAAAAAGTATGGATAGATGCATGTTGGGAGTAACAAGAAGAGATCAAAAATGGAATACATGGGTAAGAGAACAAACAGGTGTTACTGACATTATTGAAAAAATTAAAAGACTGAAGTGAAGCTGAGCTGGACATATTGCTAGAAGAGATGATAATAGATGGACAATTGAAATCTTAAACTGGATTCCAAAAGATTACAAAAGACCCAGAAAGAGATCACATGTGAGATGAATGGATGAAATAATAAAGTGTCAGTAGTGATGTGAAAAAAGAAGCTAAAGATTGGAGAGGGATTGAACTTGAAGAGACTTTCATCCTGCAGTGGATTGATAATGGTTGTTGATGATGTTGATCTTCACTAAATTTTCTAACCCTATTACACAATTAACCTATTGTGACAATAAAACCTACATCTTAACTTTTTATTTATGGATTCACTCTTGCATGTGGTAACCATAATGAATATTAAAAATATTAATCCACAATTAAAAGTTCACAAACTAATTTTATTTTGTTGTAATCCATTTCCTTTTCAATAATGTGCAATTTTTAAACATTCTCAAATTCTGGCTAATTCAAAATAATAATTGAATGGCAGACCAGGAAATGGGCATCATTATCTTGTTTAATTTGAAAAATGTCTCTGGTCTGATTTATCTTTAAGAATTATTGGCTTTGTTATAATTATACATGTATTCCAATATTAATACTAGTTTCCTGACATTATTTTTATTTTTGAAGTTCACAATGTAGTAAAACACTAAATGATTACAACATTGCATTTTCCATGCAATGTTTATGCAAACTATCATTTTTATTCAATTTCTCAGTAATTAACAGCTTTTATAGATTGTATTGGCTGCAGAAAGGATTTTGCTATTAACTGAAAGGAGACCCTATAATTCCAATTGGAGGTCTTAAAGGAACCAAGCAGGGCAAATTCCTAATGTCAATTCCATATGTTCTTGTTATTGCAGCTGTTATTACTATATGATTATTCTTATAGTATATGAACATGGATAGGCTGGTTACCAACATGCATTAGCCAGCATGGTGAGTTTATTGGCTTTTTACCTTTGAGTTTAAAATCAAGAAACACCCAAATCTTTCTTTTCAGTGCCTGATAAGAATGTTTTTGTAAATAATAAATATTTTTTTCAATACATATATTGAAGCACTTGGATCTAAGTTCGATCCTAGCTTCATGACCTTTCGCCAGAAGCCCATTTCAAACCCCAAGTACTAACCTTGAATTTCCAATGCAAAGGGGCTTTATACATTCAATCCATGCTAATTTCCTTAAAAAAACTATTACATAAATTAATAAATTCATGATAGAATTATTCATGAATTTATATATATATTATAACTGCATTGATTGTGCATATATATTTATAAATATTTAAATATATATATTCATTATAGAGTTTCATTGCATCGGGAATGTTTTATTTTAGTTTTAAATAGTTTGTTCAAATTTTAGTGATTAAAAGGTACATTCTTTCGATAAGCTTTCAGAGTGTCCCTTTCCAAAAAACAATGGGTAAAGTTTTATTAATTAAAAAAAAAAATATTTAAAATGTCAGGACGGTTCCTAATAAAAATCGTTTTTAGATTTAAAAATTCATTTTCTAATTAGAAAATGAATTCAAGTTAATGAGTTTGAAAGCCTTGTCGATGGAATGTATCTAAAATCAATTAGTAAAATTGTGTAACATTGAAATAAAAGAAGCTATAGCTGGAAGGCATCAGAGGACAGTATGAATAGCCTGAAAAAGTTTGGAGAGAAAAAAGCATTTTTGTTTAGAAAAGTACCTTTAAACTCTGTGTGTTTTTAAATTATGATTTAAAATAGTGTTTCTATCATGTTGAGGGGCTAAATTCAGGAATCTGACTACGGTTCCTGAAGTCTTCTGAAAATCTGATATGAAGCTGCTAAATCTTTTCCAGACCAATTGTGCTGCCTAAAAATCATGAAAAAATCAATCAAAATGCCGTTCAAGTAATTTACCAAATGCGCGCCTACGTTCCACCAACTCAGACATGTAAACTAAAGAATCAGCCTTGGAAGAAATGGTAATATAATTCCATAATGAACCATAACCTTCTGGCCAGTTTCCAAACTTTACTTTACACTCCCTTTAAAAGCTCTTCTCATTCCTTAATGTAATAATCTGTATAAAACTTGCTTTTATTTATGCCATTTTAAATTATGTCATAATTCTTTCAATTTCTAGTCCTTAGATTTAACTTTCCTTTCTTACAATGGCAGTTCACTTATTGTATTATATGTATTTATTGAGTAATTTATTAATGTCATTTATTTTTAATTATATGCCAATAATCCTTCAACTCAATGATCTCCCCTGTTTCATTTGCCTTATACAAGTAATAATATATTGTCTGATAGTAATTTGCACTCATTAGAACTAAATTTATATGGTTCTATTAGTCATCGAGTTGAAAGAATTTATTCAATGTTTGCTATTTTTATAATTGGGTAATAATAAATCATTAGCTCTGTTTCTAACCTATGTCCCCAGCTTTTTTATCAAATTAACAAATGTTTATCTAATTATATTTTATAATCTTAAAATATTTTTGCAAGGGGGTTGATAAAGGAATCAAATGAATACACTCAAATCCAATTTTTTTTACTATATATTAATATTCAGGAAGGGCATGATGTTTGGGGCACAATTAATATAATTTTATAACTGCTTTAAAATAATTTTAGTTAAAAGCTCATTTGATTTTAATTAATTTGATCCAGTCATCGTGTAATATAATAAATTGGGTTTTATTATTCAAACAGTGACTATCAAGTCATCATCTTCGAATTTTGCTGATGCAGGGCAATCTTCCGCTCAATAGCCATGTCATTGGTGATATTACTATTATTTTAATTATAGAGGAAGAAAACACTTCCTCCCCCACTTATATTATATTTGGAACACCAAAGGTTCGTAGCTATGACTCAGCCTGGCTTTCCCCATGTTCCACATCTCTTTAAAGGTCAGTAAGACTTGTAAAATACAACCTGCTATACTACTTAAATCACCAACACTCTATTATCTTTCCTGTTCATTTTATAGCTCATAATTCATCAGCACCGTTACCTCTCTGTTTCAGTAAAGCCCACTCTTATGATCATAGTTCGTGATAAAGTGATTTCAATTAAAGTCAAACAAATTCTTAGTCATCAAATAAGTTTTCTAGTAAAGGTTAAAGTTATGCCCTAAATACATTTCTTGTTCTTCATGAATGGATTTGTGAATGTGAAAATAAATCTCACTTTCTTTCATATAAAATTAGAATAATAATTTCCATCACCACTGAATACCTTTATCTGCCTTTGTTTTCTTGTTGGGGACATAGACATATAGACTTTTTAAATATTGTGTAATCGTTGTTGGCATATAATAGGGACTGCCATTTTTATTGTAATTATAAACTCTGTTTAAAAACTAGAGGTAATCAATATAGTCATCATTTAAAAGTAGAACAAAAACTATTACTATTATTATTAAACATTTTATTAACACACTTGGTTTCTTAACTTTTATTCAATCATTATTTTAATGTTAATGCTTGGTGTCTGTATTGGCAACCCAAACACATACATATGATTCGACATAAAATTATTTTTAGTTAATTTATTATTCATTATTAGTGTCAGTTCAAAGGTCTCAAATCATCATCATCCATTGAGCTCAGCACATAGTCATGTACTATAGATATAAGTCATCCAATGATTTCATCTAGGCTCTGAGTTGGGTTTGAACTCAGTTTGATTTGACGGAGTTTGAATCTGACTTTCAGTGAGGTTGTTGTGGTTGGCTTTTCGACTGGTGCAATATACAATTATGACAGACAAAAATAAAGCATGGCCCTAATTTCCAGGATGCTGTAAATTCACCAACCAAGGCAGCAGTTGGTGGCCAAAGGTGGAGGGTGTTAAAAATACCCTGATTGTGGACCCAGGCTGCCATTTGATGATGAATTTTTATTTAGGTACTTACAACTGCATATCACTTTCAAGTGAAGGAAGATTGCAAGAAATAGAAGAACTGTCTTATATTAAATGGGACATTATTGGACTTTGTGAAGTTAGAAGAAAAGGTAAAGAGACAACTTATTTAGAATGTGGATATATAGTCTATTATAAAGGCACAAATATTAAATATACAAGTGGAGTAGGATTCATTATAAATAAAATGGGGAAGAACAAGATTGTGGAGATTGATGGTGTATCAGACAGAGTGGCAAGATTAGTTATACAACTTAATAGCAGATACCAAATGCAAATAATTCAGGTTTATGCTCCAACAAGTTCTCATAGTGATGAAGTAGTAGAAGATTTTTATATGGATGTACAAAAAACTTTTGATCAGAGTAAACAATATTTTAAAATTGTTATGGAAGACTTTAATGCTAGAATTGGTAAACAAATGAAAGATGAAAGTGTTGTAGGTAATTTTGGTTATGGTAATAAAAATGAGAGAGGACATAGACTTGTGGAGTTTTCAGAAAAAACAACAACTTTATATTATGAATTCTTTCATTGAGGAAAATGTTAAAAGGAAATGGACATGTAAGCATCCAAATGAAGGTACAGCAGAATTGGATTACATTTTGACTAACAGGAAATACATATTTAATGATTGTAATGTTCTTAATAAATTTAACACAAGAAATGATCATTGATTAGTAAGGTGTAAAATACGTGTTAATATAAAACTAGAGAAACAAAAATTATTAAGAAAAACAATATTTACAGTTGATATTCCTAATCTTCAGAAATATTCTAATGAATTGAAATTAGAACTTACAAATCGGTTTCAAGTATTAGTAGAATTTGAACATGATTAAGATTTGAATGAAATTAATATAAAAATAAATGATACACTTTTAAAAACTGCAACAAAGATAGCTGCTAGGAAAAAAGCAGCAATTGACTAATAATATTTCTACTGAGACTAGAAAATTTATGAAGAAAAGAAGGAATATGAAGATATACAAAAATGATGCATTAAAAAGAATTGAATATTTCAAATTTTATAAATTGGTGTGGTAATGAGTTGAAAATGATATAAAAAAGTATAACTGTGAACTAGCAAGAAAAGCTGTAAAAACAATAAAAGTCTCAAGCATGTCAAACAACATTTTGGTATTGGTAAAAAATTTATATCTCCAATAAGAAAGAAAAGATGGAATTATTACTAAAAAAGAGATGACATCATGAAATGGGTAGAAGAATTTTATCAAGAATTATATAGTATACTCTAAAGTACAAGTACCTCCTATAACTATTACATCTTCCGAATTGCCCAGAATTTCAAATGAAAAAGTGAGACATGCAATTAATTGTTTGAAGAAAGAAAAGGCTCCAGGTAATGATGGAAATTTAATTGATATATTAAAAGAAGTAGGTGAAAAAATAGAATTTTTTTAGCAAAATTATACACCAAATGTCTAAATGATAAAGATGTACCAGATGATTGGAAGAATGCAGTAATAATATTAGTATTTAAAAAAGGTGACAAAGAAGATATTAGAAATTACAGACCAATCAGCCTTTTATCAATTTATATAAAATTTTTCCAAGATAGTTAGAACTTGTCTACAGAGAACATTGTATTTCCACCAACCAAAAAAAACCAACTGGATTTAAAAGTGGTTTTAGTACAGTAGATCATATCTAGGTATTGAAAAAAGTTATAGAAAGAACAAATAAATATGAGTTGTCATTATGTTTTGGATTTGTAGATTATGAAATAGCATTTGATTCTATAAACATTTCTTCAGTGATTAAAGCATTGGATCTTCAAGGTATAGATTTAGGATATTTTCATATCTTAAAGAATATTTATAAAAATGCAACAGCAACAATTAGAGTACATAATGATACTGGGAAAGTCAACATTGAGAAAGGTGTGAGACAAGGTGACTCCATATTTTTAAAACTTTTTGTAGCAGTATTGCTAAAAGTATTTTGTGGATTAAAATGTGAATCTAAAAGAGTGAAAGTAAATGGAGATTACTTAAATCATTTAGGTTTCACAGATGATATATTTGTTTTTGCAAATAATGCTTTGGAGCTGCAGGAAATGTTGCAGGAGTTACCAGAGGAAAGTAGGACTAAAGATAAATGTTAAAAAGACTAAAGTAATGTTTAATCAATTTGCTCAAAATATAAAAATAAAGATTGATGATGATGATTAGAAGAAGTTAACAGTTACAAATACCTTGGTCAGATTATTATTACAGATGGAAACATAATGAAAGAGATTAATCATAGAATTAAACTTGGTTGGAGTGGTTTTGGTAGAAATAACTTGATACTAAAAAGAAATTGTTTTACCAGTTCCTATTTATAGATCTGAGACTTGGTCACTTAATAAAAGAGCAATACAGTGACTTCTGACCACTCAAAGAAGTATGGAGAGATGTATGTTGGGAGTAAAAAGAAGAGATTGAAAATGCAATGTATTGGTAAGAGGACAGAATGGTGTTACTGACCTCATAAAAAAATTAAAAGATTGAAGTGGAGTTGGGCTAGACATATCGCTAGAAGAGATGATAATAGATAGACAATTGAAATTTTAAACTGGATTCCAAGAGATTGTAAAAGACCCAGAAAGAGACAACATGTGAGATGGATGGATGAAATAAGAAAGTATGCAGGGATGATGTGGAGAAGAGAAGCTAAAGTTTGGAGAAGATGGATTAAACTTGGAAAGACCTTCATCCTGCAGTGGATTGATGATGGTTGATGATGATGATGCTGATAGATTGTATTGATGGCAATTTCTCAGCTTCATTAATTGATCGCATATTTCTCTCTTTGTCACTTCCAGCAGTCTACATAAGTAAAGTTTTTTTTTCTGATATTATACGATCAATCTTAGATTATGATTATAACAAATTGTAATAACCATTACTAAAATGACAGTTCATAAAAAACTCGTAGTGACTTGAAATTATATGTGAATGATTTCAACAATTATTAACTTACGGGATTGTGATGAAACAGAAAACAGTGGCAAACTTAAAAGTATTAATAATAATTATACTTGAATTTATTTACTGATTACAATCTCTACAGATTTTTTAATAGAATGTTTGTGAGTAGCTAGATGGTTTAAAGATTCTATAAATGAATTTCGAAATAGACAAACTTTAATATATATGAGCCAACAGAGATACTTGAATATTTTCCAATTTCACAATATCAACTAATAAACTATTATTTATTTTGATTAATGATTAGAGTGCTGTAAAGATTACTTTTTAAAAAAAAATTTTTTTTTTTTAGAGAAAATAATCTTAATTCTGCTATGACAACTTATCATTTTAATTTCACCTGATAAATCGATGTTTTATTAAATTAATTTTATTTTTAGAATCGATGTTTTTTTAAAGTCGTCCTGGTCATATTTTGATTTTTTTTAAAAAAATCATTTTTAGAAAAAGTAATTTAAAAAGAAGATCGATTTTTTAAAAACAATGAATGTAAAATACATGGATTTATGACATGATGAAATTGCATGTAAGAATATTAATAACCAAAGCAGATTTAAATAGATGATGGCATGTACATTATTGATATTTTTATATTATACCCTATCTATCTTTTAAGTATTATGTGCATAGACGTTAGCCTTGCAATATTATTGTGGTTAGAGAGCACAGTTTCTCCATGTATAGCATGGAGAAACAGTGCCACATAGTGGGCTAGAATCTTGGAAGTTGCTGGTAGCAGATGACATAAGTTAAATGGGCTTACACATGGCAACCAGTGCCAATAAGGGGCAGCTTTGGTGCCAGCCAACTGGTGGAATGTTCTTGTGCTGATGCATGTTGAACAGCACCACCTAGTGGCTAGGACAAGCATCGCTGGTTTTGGGCCCCTACTGTGGATATTTCTGCATGTTTAAGCAAAAATAATGTCTCTAGCAGCAGCAGTACACTATCTTTACCAATACTGTTTAATAAAGCAGGAATTGAAAGATTTAATTGTTATTGAGAAGTGATTACGTTAATAGTAAAAGAGTATGGAGTATTTTATTAATTATAAGGATTTCTTTTTTGAATATTCATACAGTAAATCTTTATTGTTATTACAAATGAAAATTTAGAGTGGATGAAGATTTTTTTAAGATAGCTACAACTCGATGAGCTAGCTGGGAGTTCGGGTACTAGATTCATTGCTGGATGAGCAATAATATTAATTACTCCATGATCAACTGGCACCTTAAGGGATTACCTCAAAATAAATAAGGTATTTGGTTGGCCAGTGTTTAATTTAGTAGCCAAGTGTTTATATTATTGGTAGTTTGCTGTCAATCATATTGCTCACTTTACCTGAGAATCAGAATTCTTCAGAGATAGGATAGTTTGTTAATGAAGAAAGAATAATAAAATATTTCTGTTTTTATTATTATAAAATAAAAAAGGTTGGCAGGTCAGTTGTGTTATTATAAATGAGAGAGATAGGCAGTTCAATTAGCACATCATTGTGGCCCAAAACTAGATGTTTCAAATGGTAGGACCAACATAGGCTGTAGCTGGACATTTCAAATGGCATGGTCAAAGTTAGCTGTAAATAACATAAGTGACAGTTTATGAGAAAGAAGTTAGGAAGCTGATACTATTATTTTAGAGAACCGGTCAGATTAGCACAACCAATAAAAGTGATTTTTAAATGACCATATACAACATGGAAACATAATCACTAAAAAAAGAAGGGACACCCTGGATTAATTATGGTAGATAAACAGGAAGCGTAAAAGTAGTACCAAGAGGGTTCAGTTTGGTTGTACATACATTTTAAAATAGGGAAAAGAAATTTTGTTATTTAAATAAAACTAGATAGATTACTTTTGAAATAGAAATAGTGAACTGGATTATAAAAATAAGAACTTTCTCAAAAATGGAGGGAAAATACTGAATAGACACTTAGAGAGCTTTGAATGTTTTTTCTCATGTAATGAATTCAGAAAATCAATTAATGTTAATATAGTTAATATACAGAATGAGGCTAAAATTTGGGGGAGTCAATGGGAATAAAACCAACAAACTTTGAGGAATACAAATGAGCATTTCAGTCAAGCTATTGGAAGGAGAAACTTCAGGATTTGGTTAAGGGTCAGGCAGCACAGGACAAATGGTAAACAGGGGAGTTATTAAGCATGTTTTTTATACAGACAAGTGGTGAAATTGAGGAGGGTCATAGCATACAAGCTATCTGAACAACAGATCCTGATGCTGGGTTTTCTGAAAAACATTCAAAAAATAATAACGGGAAAGGATACCATAGAAAAAACTGCAGAGATACTCATGACATCGGACAGTGATAAGACAATATGAGAAAAATTGGAGAAAAGGAGGGAATGCCAATAATACTTGTGGGAAAGTAGCAAACTTGACACAAAATGAGAAATGGCATTTCAGACATGTCCTAAAATAAAAGTAAAAATTGAAGGAAAAACTGTTAACATGCTGTTTGACTCAGGAAGTCAAGTATCAGTGATTTCACAGAAAAATTTTAATAAAATAGGTTGGAGCAATTTGAAAATGAAAATCTTGCCACTAAAAAATGTATACATAATGTTAGTGAATGGAAAAGGAGCCAAGTTGGCATCATAACAAGCTTGGGTGAGTACGAATATAGTAGGAAAGGAATACAACCATGTTATGTTGATCTTAGAGGGACTAATACATGATGCTATTCTGCGGTCAGACTTTATGTGTGAAGCAGGATACATGTTAGATTATGAAAAGTGACAGGTGAAGATTAGCAAGGTGGAAATCCTATTTGATGTTTGTGAGGCAAATAATGATAATGCAGAGCATGATACAGAAAGTGCAGGGATATAATTAGAGAAATAGGTAATGAAAAATGAACATGGGAGTGATGATGGGAAACAGTTGAAGGAGTTGTTGGATACATATGAGAGTGTATTTTCAGAAAGTTCCTGGAGTTATTAAAAGATACCAGCATAAAATAAAGCTTATGAAAAACTGACCATATCAAGCTCGAGCATACCTTATACCACACCAATTCTGAAATGCAGTGGAGGAACAGCTAGACAATATGTTAAAATGAAGGATTATTTCTAAGTGCTCTTCCCCACACAATACCTGCTAAAAAATAATGGGTCTATTCAATTGTGCCTAGATGTGTGGCAATTGAATAAAATAGCAGTGTTAGCCACCAATGCCCTACTACCTATAAGTGAATTATTAATGAATTTCTATAAAAAGAAGATATTTTCAACTTTTGATTTAAAGGCCAGTTATTGGCAGATCGTGCTGCATTCTGAGGACCAAAAATACACCACATTCCATTATAATAGATGGGCAAATAATTTCAACTGAATTCTTTTCAGTTTAAAAAACAGTGGAGCTGGATTAATACAATGTCTTGACCAAGTATTATCCAAAGAAATCAAAGGCTTGATTACGATGTATGGGAATGATATTATTTTAGCTTCAGAAAGTGTGGAAGAACACTTTGAACATTTTAAAGTGTTATTTGATGAATGTAAAAATAAGAGAATTAAATTTGGGCAAAAGCCATCTAATAAACACAAAGGTAAAATTCTTGGGACACATTATTAGTGAGCAAAAAATATCTCCAAATCCATAGAAAATTCAAGCTATACAAGATTTTCCAAGGCCAATAAAAAATAAACACATTAAGTCTTTTCTTGGGTTATGTAATTTTTTCAATCGGTTCTATAAAAAAAATTTCTTCAGATATGGAGCCTCTGTTACAGCTATTAAGAAAAGATAAAAAATGGATGTGGAAAGAGCAACAAGACCTCAGTTTTGAAAATGTAAAAAAAAGATTGAAGTCATGCTGATGTACCCAGATTTTAGTAAAGCATTTGTGGTACAAATGGACAAAAGTGGAATTGAATTGGGGCCACATTATCCCAGGTGCAAGACAATGGGTGGAATGAGGGCTATTTTGTGAGTCATTTATTAAATGGACCAGAAAAAAGTTATACAATAACCAAGAGAGAAGCTTTAGTGATCATATGCGCCTTTAAAAAGTTTAGGCAATATTTAATAGGATTGCAGGTGATAGTGATCAATGATCACAGGAGCCTTGAGTTCCTCAATCATAGTTTTCTCACAAATAGCAGGCTGATCTGATGGAGCCTATTTTTGCAAGAATTCAATTATATTGTACAATACTGCCAAGGCAGAGACAATATGGTGGCAGATGCTTCAAGTCACTACCCGATAGAATATCAGTCACAACATTTAAATTGTAATAATGCATACATAGCAACAGTGGAAATGCATCAAGATGAGGAGATAGAATGCAGTTTTCAAAGGCTAAGAAAATTGCAGGAAGAGGATGCATAATGTAAACAAATAATATGTTATTTGTGTCACCAACCTATAGGTAGACCTATAAACAATACACTATGAAAAGAAAGGAAACGATCTTGACTAAGAGAATTGCAAGAAGAGGATGCATAATGTAAACAAATAATATGTTATTTGTGTCATCTGAGAGATGGTAAACTTATGCGAATCATTCTTCTGTCAGTCATGCAGAAATAGATAATCAAGTATATACATAAAAAGTATGAACATTATGGGGTAAGAAAAACTAAAGAATGGATAGGCAACTGGTTTTATTGGCCAAGAATGTACAGAAATGTTTTAAACATCATGGGGGGGTGTACCATGTGTGCAAAAACCAAAACCCCTAACATACCAAATGCAAGACTGTTGAGACACATAAAACATATTATCCTAACAGTTTATTGGCAATAGACTTTTATGGACCCCTACCTCAGTTTAATTGAAAAAAATATCTGGTTGTGGCTTATGACATTTTCTCTAAGTTGAAGGCTGTCAACCCGGTGGTACAAGCTAATGCCAGATAGACTATACAGGTCCTTGAACATCAACATTTTTGAGACATGGAAATTTTAAGGCAAATAATGTCTCTGCATGGAATGCATTTTATGTCTGAAGAATGGGAAAAATAGATGCAGCATCACAAGATAAGACATATCCTCACTTCAATTTGCAATCTGCAATCCAATCTTTGCAAATAAATCATAAGGGAATTGGGACACTAATTCCATGTGTACCAGATGTGTGGAGGCAATGAGAGTCACTGACATGATAAATTGGTCAAAGAATGAATCAGCAGGGTTCAAGCCCATTAGATTCCATCAAAAAAAGAATACCCCATACCCATTTAAAACCATCTTACCAATTAGAGCACCATATATTGACAAAAAAAGACATGCTGATAAGGCACACTGTAAGATTAAAAGAATGGGCAATATAAGACAAAAGAAACAAAGGAAGATTAAATATGGGTTTAAGTTGGGGGATGAAGTTATGGTGAGGGTAAATCCAGTAAGCCATCCAGAGAAGAGAATATATAAAAATTTCAACCAATATAAGAGGCTCTTTAAAATCATAAAAGTTTATGGAAATAATGCATGTGAGGTCACTCAGAGGTCAGAAAAATGGGAATGTTCAATGTTCAATCCCTGCAATTACAAAACAAGGAAATTGTATTAAATAACATGGCTACACAAGAATAAGGAAGGATGAACTTCAATCAAAATAAAGCAATGGAATTTTATGGTATTTATGAATTTAGATTTTAAAAGTAAAATGCTCAGAATGATATTTTAGTCTCAGAAGAGGGACAGAGATAATGCACTGAGGTACATTATGACCAAATGTGTAGTCTTCTTTAAGAGTAAAAATATTTAGTAAATTTTGTCTTTAAAAATAAAATGGGAAAATTAAAGTAAAATAAAAGTTGAAGAAAAGGTTTGTGCTGCTATTTTTTATTATTTAAAATAAAATATAGAAATTTATTTTGTTTAAAAATTTATTATTGTTTAGTTTTTCTGTGGAATAATGTATTAGTAAATTTTGTCTCTAAAAATAAAATAGGAAAATTAAAGTAAAATAAAAGTTGAAGAAAAGGTTTGTGCTGCTATTTTTTATTATTTGAAATAAAATATAGAAATTTATTTTGTTTAAAAATTTATTATTGTTTAGTTTTTCTGTGGAATAATGTATAATTGAACTAATGTATATTTATACAGTAAATAACACCATTCTATTTCAATTATTTATGGTTGTAACACCATTCTATTTCAATTATTTATGGTTGTTTATGTTAATTATAGGTTGTTTTTTTTAAAAAAAAATTTAGTAACAAAGTTTACATAGTTTCATGATGCTGTTTTCATACAAGGTATACTGCATAGCCTCTTGCAAAAGTTCATAAGGTCAAATGCTTGGTAGATCAATTCTAGACCAAGTTTCTTTGTATAACCATTCTGGTGCAAGCAGCCAGTCCCTAGCCTGTGTACTCTTGACAAGATGTATGAAGGTCTCTGTGACTGAAGAGTCTGAATGGCTGAAAACACATTCGCATCTGGTCAACCAGACTGCAAAGGTAAGGAAGACAGAGAATCTGATAAGTAAAAAAATTTTCTGACTTGATGGCATTTTGGATATTTAAAGCCTCTCTGATGTCAGATGTAACTTTCTCTGTGATGAAGGTTTTTATTTGGGAAAGAAATAGACAATTTTAAAGTAAGGGCTGGATGGTTTCATCAGCAGTGTTACATAGCTAGCATTGAGGATTGATTTTGGTGAATACTCTTTTCCATACCAAGAAAAGGTTAGTGGGTAAGAATGAGATATTGAGCTTTAAGATAAAGTCTATGTATTTTGCTTCAACAAACTAGTTCTTCAATTTTTTAGCAATAGTTTATTGTCTATGCCCAATGTGGTCAGGAAAGCAGTCTGGTTTTGAAATCTGAAGTTGTAGGCCTGCCAATAGGTTGTTTTACCTTCAAAGGAGGTTTCAGATAGATTTGTCAGCTTGGTGACATGTAAGCAAATAATTGTGGCCCATCTCCTTGCAAGAAGTGATGGTGTGTCTTTAGGTTTCACTGGAGTTGCTAGGTTTAGTTCCAGCTGTTTTAAGTAAATTGTGCATTGAACTGCAATTGCCTTCTTAAATAGATTGTTGAGACAGAGTGCAACCCAAGCTCATTTAACTCTCTAGGCATCTGCATGTTATGGATGCTGATGGCAACAACCTTTCCATTCCACATAAGCTTTGAACACAATGAGTTCATTGATGACTGAAATGCTTTAGTAGGTTTAATTATGGGTAGATAATAATTCAATCTCAAAAACACAAGCATGATGAGAAGGTCTACTTTGGCTGGCAGGGAAAGTGAGATTCGGGATAAAGATCGAACCATTTCACTAGTTTTTTCTAAGATGGAGTATTGAATGTCTTTTGCCATAGTAAATCTGGACTTGGCTATGGGAAAACTGAGGAAGAGTTGCAGCTCAGCTGTAAAGACTGATGGAATCACTGTGCCAGTGCTCATTTTCCACATAAGGACTTGCCATAGTTGATGTTCAGATTTAGTTTCTTTGAATATTTATTGATAATTTGTGTGAGTGGTAGAAGGTGTGTTTTAGCAGGGAGGAAGATGGTGACATCATCAACATAGGTTATATGTTGTACATGATGTCTCAGGGCTGGCATGAAAATTCCAGGGAATCTGCATTCTATCTCTCTGAGCATAAAATTTATATAGGTAATGAAGCAGAGCATGGTGGGTGAAGATCTCTGGGAAATGGAAAGATGAGGTCTGAAACCATTGGACAGCCTTTCATCCAGTGATGTAAAAGATAGATCTGTTCAAAAGCAGATTACCAATAATTCTGGTATAGATGCCTGAGACTTGATAGTCAAGAAGAGTCTGGAGTAGGACAGTAGATATAACAGAGTCAAAAGCTGAGGCAAATTCAAGTTGAATAACTATGGACTTGGATTTTCTGTGCAGTTCTGATGTGTTGTACAAAAAGAAAATTCTGCACAGCATCCATGGTGGATGAGCCCTCATGTGCAAATTGATATGGTGTGATATGTGTGTAGAGTTGATCTTGAATTTTGTTCTTGACTATGGCTTCAATGATCTTGATTAAAAGGGGAATCATGGAAAGGGGCCTTATGTTGGAAAAAGTAGAAGGACTGGTGGGCTTTTTTAAAAAAAACAAGGGCCACAGGGTACAGGATCTGAAATGTTTTGAAACTCTCCTGACAGAACATCTATCATATACAGTACAATGGAGGTTGTGAAATGTCTCAGGTGGACAAATACAAATCTTGTAATTCCATGGAGTTCCAGATGAACACTCTCTGAATAGGCCTTGAGCTTTTGGATTATCTGATTTTTATTGATGTCATAAGCAACCCCATCTTCCAAGTGATTCCAGATGTTTCCAATCTCAAATTTATAATTCTGTAGCCTGCCCTGAAAGTGTTCATGAATCTTTGCAAGCATTTATGGGCCACTGAGCAACTTTGATCAACTGACAATGAAGTAGGTGCAGGTCTGGCCACCAAACCAATTGCCCAGTGAATGTAGCTGTGAGTCCAGCTGTGCTGGTTGGTCAAAAAGATTTTGGACCTTTTGGTAACAATGTAATGCCTGAGGACCTTTTGTTTGCTATGGTATCCAGTTTTTAGCTCCAACATATCTTGGTGATGGATGTCAATATGGTATATAGATTTTAACCTGTCATTTATTGCATCCAAATCTTTTAATAATTAATTTAGACTTTTGGTTTTCTTTGTATGCAAGACTATGAGTGATCTTAATATACCAGTGAAAGATGACCAAACCTGTAGTGGAGGCAAATTAAGAGTTTTGATTTTTTGGAACAAGATATAGGCTTCAGAGAAAATGAGTTCTGGAGTTACTGCTTTGTTGAGTAATCTAATGGTAGATGTATAATCTATATGAACTTTGGTGCTGGGATTTATGTAAAGTGATATTAGAAGAGCAAATGATCAGTGAAGGGAACCAATTAAAGTTTGGCACATATTTCAAAGTGAAGTTCAGGTGAATAATAGAGGTCAATAAGAGATTTCTTTTGCAGTGTGTAGAAGGATCTAGGAGAGAAAAAGACCTCTCTGCACAGCAGGACTCTATTGATTAAATGAAGATTTTTTTGAAGTTATCATAACTCATGTTGAAGTCACCAAAGAAAACATTAGGGGAGGCATCTGAAGAGTGAAGAGAATTGATTTTATTGATTACTACTTGTGCTGAATAAGAAACATTTTTGATGTACAAATAAATGATATTTACTGTCATGCTTCCAAAAGTGATCTTAATGACTCAGAGATCATTGCTAAGGTATAATGTTCTGAAAGAGCTGTAGGTCAGGTTCTTGTTGATGAAAAAACAACTCCTGTTGCATCAGTTGAGTTATTTCGTAATTTGAGTTTATATAAAGTTTAGTTTTGGAAAGACAGACTATTTGGAGGTCTGTTTTGTCTAGCCATCTTTTTAAGTGCAAAGACATGGCCTAGGGAATTAAAACCCCTTATATTTATTCCAGCCAATTTAATAAGCATGTTTAGTTGTTACAAAAATTTGTAGGTTATGTTTACTCAGCTGTGATAAGTACTTCACATAGGAGAGATTATTGACATAAATTTTGTTTTTCACCAAGTGATTTGTCAGGGTCATTTGACACAGTGCAGTTGAGTTGGAATAGGTATTTTGGAGCTTAAGAAGAGGTTGGAATTGTGTTTATCTTCATTATGACCATTTTCAATAGCTATGTTTTGGGAAGAGCTGCTTTCCTGTATACTGAGTGATTGAGCTAGTTTAGTTCTTTTTTTGCTTTTCCTCAAGTCTCTTCTGACTGTGAGCTCGATGAGTCTTGGGTTTATCTTTTGTTGTTTGGAATGGTATTTTCTTGTTGAGTCTTTGTGACTGGAAGAGTTTGCTTTGTTGATAGTGTTTTATCATTGGGAACTTGTATTAGATGGACTTGCTTTGTGTGAGTTTTGAATGCTTGTTGTATCTTCTGGGTGTCATGTTGATAGCTGATGTTTGTTATTTTGGGTTCATATGGGTAATGGTGTAGAATGGGAAGCTGGAGTTGTTTGGAAGGTGTGTCATCATTAGATGAGTTGGTTGAAGTGTGATGGTCCATTTCTCGATGCTTTGCCAAAAGTAAATCAGTGTTGGAGCCTTGTATCTGCCCTTTTTGTGATCCTCTGTGTTAGTGGATGAAGAATGTGATAGTTGAATTAAGTTTTGTGTGTTTTTATGCATTTATGATTTTTGCTTTTCCTACTGTTGCAGACATCACAAATTTTGTTTGGGCATGACCTTACCAGTTGTGATAGGTTTCCACAGTGGAAACATTGGGTTGTACACCTTGAATAGCTATGTAAATTGGTCATTTTTTCTCTACCAGAGTTGAAGGAATATCTGATGGAGTGAAGCCTTGATTAAGCTTGATAGAAAAGGCAGCACTGTTGGTTGGAAGCTCAATATCTGCCCTTTTCTCTGTGAGGTACTTGAAACTAGTTAACATGCCATATCTAGCAAGCAGCCTCTGTAGATCAGCATCAGTGTAGTTAAAGTAGCAGTTATGTGCTATTCAATAGACTGTTCTTGGTTTGTTCAAATCTATCTTGATGAGATATCTGTCTTTTAAGAATAGTTGTTGTCTTTTAAAGAGTTCTTTCTGTAGTAGATTCTGAAACTCAATAATGAAGTAGCATCTGTTAGGGTGGTGATAGACCCTGTGAATAGATTTTGTTAACTAAAGACTTTTGATAAGCAAAAAGAATCTATCTGTTGGAAAGATAAATAACACAGAGATCATTAGTGGTGGTTAGAATCAATGTGTTATCACTGTGGTAGTTGAAGAAAGAGTTAAACAACATTGAAGGAATTCTAGAATTAAATTTTTGGCATATGGCTTCATAATTGCTCATGTAGGACTGAGAAAGTTGGTTTGGTTGTGGGTTGATCTCATCATTGATTAACATAAAGTTATCATCCTCAATGAAGTCCATAACATTGTGTTGGAATTTCTTGTTCAATTGCTTTTTGCATATGGGCTTTAGGTTTATTGTTTTCCAATCCCATAACATATCTTTGGTTTTTTATTGTGTTGGAATTGACATTTCTGTTTGATATTGAAGATTGAAAATCTGTAGCATGATTAGCTGCTAGATTGTGGTCAGAGAGTGCATTATTAGTTTCAAAATTGGTGTTAATGCATGGGAAATCTGTTTCAATAAAGTTTATTTAAGTCTGTGGTACTAGTGGTTTTTTTAAATTTATTATTGGACCGAAATACAAATTGCGTATTTTGCTATTGGATTTTGAATGGAAATTTTCACATAAATTTTGATTTACAGGTATAAAACTATTAGATTGTGGCTGGGACTGTGTATTTTTACTTATTTTTCCTTTATGAGCCTTTAATTTTGTTTGTAAAGTGATTTTGGTTCATTTAAAGGTTTGTTATGGAAATCTATAGCTGCTACCGGTGAGGTGCCACCTTCATTTAAAAACTTTTCAAAGCTTGTCATGCCGAAATTTCCAAATTGATTTTCTGATAGATTTGGGCTATTTTTGTATATATGATATTGTTTTTGGGTTTAATACATGGGTTTTCAGGTGCATTTATCTAATTTTTTGAGATTTATGGTCGAATTTACCGTAACAACTTTTTGCACTTTGGAAGTCATGGTCATATTATTTTTGTTTGCATTCACAACAGTTTCTTTTGATTGTTGAGGGCTTTTACTTCTATTTTTAAGAAAGTTAAAGCCTTCCTGCTTTATATCAAATGATTTAGAATAATCTTGATAGCTTATATATTTTTTTCTGCATTAGGGCTTATGTTAGGCATGGAAATAGATTGCTTTACATTAGTATTGCTGTGTGATCTTGTTAGCTGGATTGACCTGTCATTTTCACTTTCAATACAAAAAAACTTACCTGCTCTAATGAGCAGCTTGGAATGAAAGTCTTTTTTGATATAATATATTTAATAAACTTTAAAATGAGTAGATGTGATGCACTGTGATGTTTCCTTAAATGGAGTCAGGAATCTCTCAGCAGCTTTGCTCAGAAAAACCTGTTAGCCACTTTACCTTCCTTTACTAGTGTCCACCCTAAGTTTTCTCATAATCTGCTCCATCCCATTTTCACAACATAATTTTTGTCAACTCCATGATCTTTATATATAAATCCTCCTAATTTTTTCCAAACCTAGCATAAAAACCAATAACTCACTTTCTGTATAATCACTTTGTTCATATTTAATCTTCCATAACTTCATTATTTGTATACCCTTTCTGCTTCCAAGCATTTACATTGAAGTAACAGATGCCTAATATTTTCTATGCCTTCCTTACACAACATGCAGACTAAATCGCCCATATTTTTCCATTTACATGTATATTCTCTTGTTGCTAAAGATCCTGTTTGAGCCTTAAACAATAAACTACTTTCCTTACTTTTATCATAAATTAACTCCATTTACTTATATATATATATATATTTTAAACTCGTTTTACTCTCCATACAAGTTCTCCATCTCTTCAACTCCCTATTCTTTATTAATGCATCTATTCTTCTATCCCACTTCTTACCACTAAAACACTCAACAATCCTCCTAACACAATCATCCCACCTTTTTTACAAGTATACAGACCTAAATTCTTTGTCAAAATCTTCTCCATACTGCATTACCTTTTTCAGACATTTTGTTGCCTGCCCTTTACTAGTAACCCAATTAAATACTATTTTCAATATTCTTTTATTATCCATAAACTGCAATCTACCAAACATTTTCAATTTGCTTTTGCATCTCTCAAAAAAAACTTGGACCATCCCATTTCTCCTTGAATTGCCTCCTTTGCTGTCCATACCTCTGCATCTAATGCATGTCTTCCTACTTCCCTTTGTACTTTTTCTAAGTAATCTAATACTTCTTTACTGACACATAACACATCATTGCCATATGTTAACCCTGCTACTGTTACTCCCTTCCATACAATTCTAGATACAACATATTTATTATATGAAAACACTGTTAATTTCTTTATCAATCCCTTTCTTTTCTTTGCTTCATTTATCAATTTTTTCTGCCATTCATCCAAGCAATTTTTCTTATTACTCAAGATGATTCCCAAATAACTATATCTATTCACCACACTTAACTTTATATCCCCCAATAAGAAATCTTCGTTTTTTTCCCCAGTATTCACCATCATTATAGTTTATTTTTCTTCACTAAATTTAATCCTCATATCCTCATATCTTTACCCACCCTTGTGCATGTCCTTAGCATAACTTCCATATCTTCTTTCTGCACACAAAAAGACATCATCTGCAAAAAATACTCTCTTGCCACCTATTAGCAGTATCTCTATCCCTTTTCCAAGACTTTCTATTACTCCTCCATTTCACTCAAATGCAACACAAACAAAATAAATGACACAAAGCATTCTTGTCTCAGTCCCACCCCATTTTTAACATTAACTGATTCTATATTCCCTAATTGATATGTATAGTAATTATTTTCATATAATTTCTTAATAACCCCACTAAAGCTTTATACACTCCCAGATTTGCTAAACTTATCCATAATCTACTTCTATTCACTCTATAATATGCCTTCTCTATATCTATAAAACTCCTATATAACTGTCTATTTGAATTTCTACTCATATCCATAAGTTGTGTAACTACAAATAAACTATCTCCTATATGCCTATCTGATGTTACTGCTATTTATCTATAATTATTTAACTTTCTATGATCCTTACCTTTTCCTTTAAATAACAATCTTACTTTTGTATTACTCCCGCTACCCGGAAAAACTCTCTTCTGTGCCATCTTATTAAAACATTATAGTAATTTTACTTTTGCCTTATGCCCTAAATTCATTACCATCTTTGCTGCCCATCCATCTAACCCTCTCACTTTATCACTTCTCAATTTCTTCCCTGCCTCATTCAGTTCATTTTTTGTAAACCTAATACTCCCATTACTATATGCTTTCATATTTTCTATCTCTCTGCCCTTCACATCTAACATCTTTTCTATATCAATTACATAACTATTTAATATTCTCTCTTAATTCTTCTCTAGAGCTACACTCTATTCCCTCCTCATCCAGTAATACTATCTCTATCTTCTAAATTTTTCCTTTTATTGTAATTTCAATTTTTTTTACTCTCATCTCTTCCACTTTTATTAGTATCATCCAATAATTTACTATTTATTTTTATTCTCTTTATATAATGATCTATTTTAGCTAAGTTCTTTTTTCTAAGTACTTTTCCCATTTAGCATTAATATCTTTTTCACTTTCTTTGTTCTTAATAGCACACTTATATTTTCTGCATGCTTTTTCCCTCTCTTTTACACTTTTACTAACTCTCATTTTTCTATTATTTTTATTCTTGTGAATATTCTCACCTAAAAGTCTATTTGCCACTTTTTCTATTTCATCACACCAGTCCTCATACTCATTTCCAACCAACTCTTGCATGGTTTCTTCAACTTGTATTTCATAGTTTTCTAACTTATTCTTATCATTCACTCTCCATTCACATCTTTCACTATTGTTTCTACTTTTATTTCTATTTTTCTATTACATTACTAATCATTTCAATTTCAAAAAAATTATGATCACTATTACATACTCTCTCCATTATCAAACACTTTAATTTTCCCTACTTTATTTATTCCCTCTTTCACTACCAATACATAATCTATTGTGTGGAATATATTATTTTTAGACCAAGACCAAGAGATGAAAGCAAATTGGCACCATCTATGAGCTCGGAATTATAGGTTTAAAGTGTTAAACATATGTTTATGTTCATTTTATCTTGGAATTAAAAAATATTTAAAAAACTAGTTTTGCTGGGTATGGCAAGTTATAGGTTAATTTTACTAATAGTGGTTTTTATAATTAGAATGATAAAGATTTGTTGTTTTAGCAAATGTGGTTTCTTCTTTCAATATGCATTAGCAAGTAAAAGCCACTTTATGTATACCTGGGTGTTCTTAGTGCATAGTGATTAAAATTAAAAGATTAATAGATATACGCAAATACTCTTTATGCAGTGTCAACAAAACAAACCTAATTTTATATTTTTTACTATTTAATATTTTGATTCAATATATTTTTGAATGAGTGATATTCTGTAATATATTTTTTATTATGTTCTAAGCAGTAAATTGAAAATTTGATTAACTTCCTAGACTTTCAAAATAGTTAACTTTAATAAATCTGAACACAAAGTTAGCAATTTATTTTATCTACTATTATACTGTTGCATAATTTATAGGAAAACTTTTTACCATAAAAAATAATAAAATCATTGCCATTAATGCAGTAGAATTAAAAATAATAACATTTAGAAATAAATTTTAAACACATTTGAAAATCCAAATCTAGAAATACAGGCAATAAATACATAATATAGTATAGAAATTGATCTTATTTTCAGCTACCACTTATTAATAAATAATAAATAAACCAAGTAATGAATAGATAATTAATTAAATTCATTAAAAAAATTTTGAAAACCACGATGAACTGTGCTTAAACTAAAACAACTCTGTGAATAAATTGAGAAAAGTCAGAGAATCTTTTTTTAAATTATATCTTGGATCATATGTTGGTATTCAATATATTGACACACATTGTAAAATAAATTCAGAATAATTATAAGTTATGAACAGGTTAACTAAGCACACCATCAAGCAGTCTGTTCTGTTTTTCTTTTTATTCTCCAGACTTTTAATTTATTTTAATGTCGTATTGTAAGAATCTCGTTTGTGGAAAAACATTTTCATCTATTATGTACATGTACAACATTTTATGATCACCTTTTTTATTCTTGCTCATAACTGTTATTAAAAGAGGCAAAACTCTCCATACTGTAGTGCCACTCAGTGCATGTGAGAGTAAACAATCGATGCCAGAAAGCTTGTGCATAAAATCGCTATCTAGTGCCTACTGATCCAATATCTTCAGACTTGTTTCTAGCTTGCATATTTCTTCAGTGAGGAGCTTTGGACCTGCAAGCAGTACACTTAGGTAGGATCTAATGCAACCCTCCCACAGCTACCTTTTATTTCTACATAACAACAAAACTATGAGTCTAAAATTGAAAATACAATAATATCAATCCATGTTCTTTAGTTTATAGTCATATAGGTCTGAACTCAGTTCAGTACTCATACATTTTGGTGTTTTTTGTTCTTTAATAACTATAGCTACCACTATCATATTAAACAAGATTGGTGTTAAACCATAATTGTTTATAATTGTTATTAAAACATTCAAAACTTTCCTTATAGTAGTACCACTCAGTGCCTGCCAGAGTAATCAGGGGATACCAGAAGGTTTGTGCCTGAATTCCTTATCTAGTGCCTACTAATCCAGTATCTTCCACTATATGACTATATAAGCTAATGAGCTTGGATTGAAAATATTATTGTGTTTTTAATTTTAAACTCAAAGTTTTGTAGTTTAGTAAAGATCAAAGGTGGTTGCTGAAGGATTGCATTAGATCCTAAAATCTAGGTGCAGTGCTTACAGATTCAAAGCTTCTCACTGATGAATGCCACAACCTAGAAACTAGTCTGATGATGAAAGCCACAACCTAGAAGCTAGTCTGATGATATTGAATGAGTAGGCACTAGATAGTTATTTTATGCACAAAACTCACATCCATTGATTATTCTGCCTTGCACTGAGTGCCACTATGTTGTGGAGAGTTTTGCCTGTTTTTATGTTCAACATTTGTGAATCCATATACTGTTTTAACTTAAGCTTTTAGGAATTAAGAAATCATTGCTATGACAGACATACAGGGCTACCTTTCCTTAATTGTGATCATTGCATGTGACAATATAATTCATAATGAGTAATGAGTAGCATTAGAACTTGATAACAATAAAATAAATGTTTAGGCTAGCATAGATTTTATATATATGCAGATTTATTTGGTGGTGTCCATACCTACCACAACAATGTGAGGCTAAAAATGTTCTAGTTATGGCTTGCTGTATAGAGGCAATTTTGCATATCTGTCAGAATATTAAATTTAGTGATATCAGAAAAAAATATTTAGATACATAGAATGTGTATACAATGTGTGGAAGAACCATACCAACATCAGGATAGAGGGAGAATATGCAGCAAAAAACTGTCATGATTTAATATATACATATGTATTACAATCAACCACTATCAATCCACTGCAGAAGGATGGTTTCTCCAAGTTCATACTATCTCTGATGTTTAGCTTTTCTTCTCCACATCACCCCTACACACTTTCTTATTTCATCCATCTATCTCACATGGGTTTTTTACAATCTTTTGGAATCCAGTTTAAGATTTCAATTGTCCATTTATTATCATTTCTTTTAGTAAAATGTCTAGCACAACTCCACTTCAGTTTTTTAATTTTTTCATTGTGAAGTCAATAAAATCTGTTTATTCCATTTTCGATCTCTTCTTGTTACTCCTAATATGCATCTTTCCATATTTCTTTGAATCATCTGAAATCTTTGTATTGGTTTTCTATAAAGTGTCCAAATCTCAGAACTATAAGTAAGAACTGGTAAAACATTAAAGAGCTTTTTGTTCAAACACATAAGCATATTTCCTTTTAATATCAAGTTATTTCTACCAAAAGCATTCCAACCAAATTTAATTCTAGGATTAATTTTATCCATTATGTTTCCATCTGTATTAATAATCTGACCAAGATATTTGTAGCTGTTAACTTCTTCTAACTCATCATAATGACTCATCATAATCAATTTTTATTTTTATATTTTGCAAAAATTCATTGAACATTACTTTAGGCTTTTTAACTTTTATCTTTAGTCATACTTTTTTATTTTCATGTGATAACTCCTTTAATATTTTCTGCAGCTCTAAAGTATTACTTGCAAAACAACTAAATCATCTGCAAAATCTAAATGACTTAAAAAATCTTTATTTACTTACACTTTTAGATTCTCATTTTAATCCACAAGATACTTCTTGCAGCACTGTTGTAAAAGATTTTGGAAATATGGAGTCAGCCTGTCTTACACCTTTTTCATTGTTGATTTTCCTAGTATCATTATGTAATCTAATTGTTGCTATTGAATTTTTATAAATATTTTTTAAATTATGACATTAGCCTGGATCAATACCTTGATGATCCAATGTTTTAATCACTGAAGAAATTTTTATAGAATCAAATGTAGAATCAAATGTTTTTTCATAATCTACAAATCCAAAGCATAAACTCAACTTATGTTCATCCTTTTTATAACTTCAAACATTATTTGGATAGGATCTACTGTACTAAAACCACTTTGAAATCCAGCTTGTTCTGTTGGTTACTGGAAATTCAATGTTTTCTGTAGATGAGTTGTAATTAGCTTGGTAAAATTTTTGTATAAAACTTATAAAAGTCAGATAGGTCTGTAATTCTTAATATCTTTTTATCAGCTTTTATTATTATTAATATTAATACTACATTCTTCCAATCATAAGGTACATCTTGAAACATTTAGACATTTGGTATATAATTTTGCTAAAAAAAAATTTCTATTTCTTCACCTGCTTCTTTTAATATATCAATTATAATTCCATCATTACCTGGTACCTTTTTTTCTTTACAAATTTAATTGCATGTCTCACTTCTACATATAAAATTTTTGGCAATTCTGAAGTTGTAATACATATAGGAGATACTAGTTCTTCATTACTATATAATTTTTGATAGAAATCTTCTACCCATTTCATGATGTCATCTCTGTTTATAGTAATAGTTCCATTTTTTATCCTTATTGCAGATCTAAAATTCCTACCAATAAATCAAAATGTTGTTTTACATTCTTGAGACTTTTATTCTTTTCTACACCTTTCCTTGCTAGTTCACAATTATACTTTCTTATATCATAGTCAGTTTTTTTCTGTACCATTTTACAGAATTCGAGATATTCAATCCATTTTAATGCATGATTTTTGTATATCTTCATATTCCTTTTTTCTTTATAAATTCTCTAGTCTCAGATTTATTGGTTAATTGCTGCTTTTTCCTACCAGCTATCTCTGTTGCAATTTTTAAAAGTGTATCACTTAACTTCTTATTAATTTCATTCAAATCTAAATCATGTTCAAAATGTACTAAGATTTGAAACTGATTTATAAGTTCTAATTTAAATTCATTAGAGTCTTTCTGAAGATTAGGAATATCAACTATAAATGTTTTTCTTAATAATTTTTGTCTCTCTAGTTTTGCATTAACACATATTTTACATCTTACTAATCAATGATCATTTCTTGAGTTAAATTTATTAAGAACATTACAATCTTGAAATATGTATTTTCTATTAGTTAAAACACAATCCAATTCTTTTGTGTATTCATTTGGATGCTTCTATGTCCATTTCCTTTTAACAATTTTTTCAAAAACAGAATTCATAATATAATGTTTTGTTTTGAAAACTCCACAAGTTTATAAACTCTCTCAGTTCTATTACCACAACTAAAATTACTTATAGGACTTTCCTCATTCATTTGTGTACCAATTCTAGCATTAAAATCTCCCATATCTATTTTAAAATGTTGTTTGCTCTGATCAAAAGCGTTTTGTAGATCCATATAAAAATCTTCTACTACCTTATCACTATGAGAACTTGTTGGAGCATAAACCTAAATCATCTGCATTTGGTATCTGCTATTAAGTTCGGTAACTAATCATGCCGCTTTCTCCAATATACCATCAATTTTCACAATGTTGTTCTTCCACTTTTTATTTATAATGAATCCTACTCCACTTGTATTTCCAATATTTGTCCATTTATAGTAGAGTACATGTCCACTTTATAAATCAATTGTCTCTTCACCTTTTCTTCTAATTTCACAAAAGTCCAATAATGTCCCATTTAATATAAGACAGTTCTTCTAATTTTTGCAATCTTTCTACACTTTAATGTGATCTGCAGTTCTAAGTACCTTGATAAAACATCATCGTCAAATGGCAGGCTGGGTCGACAATCAGGGAATTCTCAGCACCCTCTGCCTTTGGCCACTAATGCTGCCTTGATCGGTGACTATATAGTTTCTTGGGAATAAGGCCATGATTTATTTTTGTCTGTCATGAATGTATGTATCTATTGGAAAAATATTTATCATATACACATTCATTTATTTTGCCTTACTAAGCAACTGAGAAGAAAGACCATGGTGTTTTTTTATCTTAAACTCAGAGGTAAAAAGCCACCAAACTCACCATGCTGGCTAATGCATGCTGGTGAGCAGCCCATCCATGTTTGTATACTATAAGAATAATCATATAGAAATAACATCTGCAACAAGAATGTATAGAGTGGACATTAGAATTTGCCCTGTTCAATTCCTTTGAGGCATCCAAGAGGAATCAAAGGGCCTCATTTCAGTTAATAGCAAATTCCTTTCTGCAGTCAGTCACACACACAAATTGTATGTTAACTCGACACAATTCACAGGCTGGTTAAAAGTGCCTTGAATCCAACTGTATGCAAGATCAAAAGTCAAAATTAAGAATACTTATGGATTCTGCCCTGTTTACCCACTCTCTAAATCTGCAAACTAGATCAAAGATAAAGAATACTTATGGATTCTGCCCTGTTTACCCATTCTCTAAATCTGCAAACTAATTAACAACATTTTCGAGGCAAGCAATTAACCTGTTCTACACTCTGTCCCACTAACATCAACAGTAGAGCATGGATCTCAACTAATTCGTATGTCTATTTCTAATTATTAACTTTAATTAGACTATCTATTTATTTAAATATAAAATGGTATGTATGTGACCTTGAGTCATCGGATAGCAGCACAACAATTAATTAAAAATATATATAATTTAAGAATGAATAAATGGAGACGAACTACAGGTAGCTTAAATTCACATATATATTTAATAAAACATTTTTATAATTTATCTAATGTATCTGAATTGATTTCATAAAATTATTTAATAAAAGTTTCTATTCTGTCGTTTATTATGCCTCTGGCAAGAGAGCGGTATAGTTTATATGCCAATCTAACAAATATAAATCATTATCGATTTGTGGGAGACACCCGCCCAAATCTGAGATATAGGCACAGATATTTTTAAAGAGCTATTTTAAATATAATTTTATTCTGATTGATTTCATTTTAAAAGAAAAAATATTAACTCAAACGATAGGAACTGGTGTTGGAGAGCGTGACACATTTAAAATATAAATGGATTGTGATATTCACACATAACTATTTCAAGATTTAAAAATACATAAAGTAGTCAGATCACGGTCAAGCACCATAATGTGCTCAGACAAAAGAAAGTTAAAAAATCTCAGCATTCAATATTACATTACTACTATAGACTCAATTTACCTTCCTCCATTCCCATGATGCCAAAAAAAAAAAAAAAATAGTCTGCGCCATTGGCAAACCTAATAATATTTCAGGTGAAAGAAATGAAAATCGCCAAGACTAGCTAAGCTTACTTACCCCGGTTCTTCCCATTTTAGCATTCATATCCTGACAAGAAAATTGATGGCCAGTGAAATTATCACATGGTCTAGTTATGATCTAGCAGTCACAAAAGACAAGTAATTATGCAAAATACCAGCAAGGCAAAATACGAGTACTGGATAATATATTTTAGCATTTAAATATATAATTGTGCTGAGCTATAAAGAATATATAAATGCATCTGGATTGATCAAGATCAGACCCACAAGAATAAAATAAGCATTAATTATTATTATAAATATTTATAATTAGCGACCGTCTCTCCCGTCAACACAAAATCCCACTAAAATTTTAAATGACATTCTATTTCTCTCTTATTATGTAACATGAATACAATTTATAAACCCCCTCCCTTTCACTCTTTAAAAATGAAATAATTTAACTAAATGAATTCTCATACTTGATTCTTATGTCTCCCCACAACTAAATTGTATACGCATAAATATAAAAAAGACATAATAATATAGAATGGTTTTATCTCAACAAAATAAAGGTTGCTCCAAAATCTTCAGAGCTAGAGAATTATTTATTTTATTTACTGACAAACATTGGTCGGGAAATAGACAGCAAATATTTAAGTAAAGCTTTTGTCAAGATGGAACAAAATTGGCATATATTGATTTCATTTAAGTAATTAATAACAATATTTTATAAACCACAATTAAAAAAAAGTTTAGCATTAAAGAGAGGCATAATTTTTAGACAGATAGAAGGAGAGCAAAAACATTAGATTTTTAAGTAATAGCAAGTGTAGTTTACAGACAATTAAATTAAATATTTTAAATTACATTTAAATTATGTTACAGGGATTACATTTTAGAAGACATAATAAAATTTAGCAGGGTTTACATTATTTGGTCACTGGAGTTGAGAAGAATAAATTACGTGGTTAGAAATAACAAATTGGAAACAAATTACCCAATTTATTAAGAGTCCAAGTGACAGTTGGAATCCATGATGAAAACTGAATTCCCACACAGGCATATCTAGCTATGAATTGAATAAAAGGGTTCAACAGTTCATTTTGATGAATTTTCTCAAGCATATGGTAGTTTGATGGTGATGTTTAGAAAACGGGCAAGTTTGATGCTGTCTACTCTGCTGCCATACTTTGTATCATTTTTTTTATCATGATTTTAAAAATTTTGCCTGATGTAGATTTTCCAGGCAATTGCTGACAAAAACATGCATCTGGCTGGCTTCTATTTTTCTCTTTGGCTATTTATATCTTTTGCAACTATTTATGGAAAATTCTCTTTTTCATATGCTGCAAGATAAGTGGCAAATGTTGAAATACCTAAAGTATATTGATATTGCATACTTGAGATTAACTCTCCTGATAAACCCAATGATTTAATTGTTTCAAATCTATTTTTAATTAAATATAGAATTGTCGAATTTATATTTCAAATTATCTTTTACTTTAATTAAAAAATCCATTACCATTTTGTTATTGGATTTTCTTTTCTTTGAACGCTATGGAATGTTCATGAGGTTTATCATGAAAGCAAATTTTCAGAATAAATACTTAAAAAAATATATTAAAAATTTATATATTGATTTTTATAAAAGTTTCTGTCTGTAATTCTATATATATGTATTTGCATATATATATTGTACCGGGTCGAACTGCTGAAACCACTTACTTACACATATATAAGTTTTGGCCAGGTTCAAACTCCTTCATAATACACTTATAATCTTATAAAGGTTACGTGAATGAACCAGCACATTCGATCAAAATGAGAGATCTTATTGATAGCTTTAACTATCAACAATGGCCCATCTCGGCTGCTAGATTCAAACCCCTACTATCCAAATACTTTATTTGTTTTGGGGTAAACCCTGGGGTGCCAGCTAGTCTGAAGACTAACGTATTCGGGCAGTAGGCTCATAATCCAGTGCTCAAAACATTCCCTAAAACTAGCTCAGTCTAATTTTAATTCAATAACAAAATTATACAAAATTAGTGGTGGAAAGAGTTAATAAAAGGTTGGTAAAAAGAATTAACCAACAAATAAAGTTTAAGTTTGAAGACATTTTATTTTAATTAACATTAATTGAGTTTAAAGATAATTTATTACCAAACATTAATTGACTAAATTTAAACATCTTTATAACTCTGATTTAACATATGCACATTTTTAAAGTAACATTTCTAAACTAGTTTAAATATTTTTGTAGATTTTAATAGTATAACACTGGTATTTATCTAATTTAACTAATAACACTGATATAATGATCACACACATATTAACTCATATAGCATTCACAAATATAATAATAAAGCATTAATAGCATTTGAAACTTAAACACACATATCAATAGTTCATTTTATGTATGATAGAGTTCATATAATTTGAATCTTGATTATTTACGAATTACAGCGGTGGCTACTACATATAAATGATAATAAATAAATGTTTACCTAGGATTTTTGGAACATGAATATTGCTTGTTGTTGGCTGCTTCTGATGGATTATATCTAACCGGTTAGATTTGGATGTTTCTTGAAGAGATTTTATGCAAAACCATTGGTTTTATTATTGAAGACAGTTGAACGTTTGACAGAGGATTTCTGAGTTTTTATGCAGACATTATTTCACAGGCAGGTTTTGATGATCTTGTTGGACAAAAAGGCTGAAGCACGAGCATATATTTCCAAAAGCTGCTCAACAATGCATTTTTGTTTCTGAATATATAATAGAAATTGTTATCTGAATGGAAACAAGACTGTCACTGGAAACTAGACTGAATAAAAACTGAACTCCGATAAAAATCTAGCTATTTATATCTGCAAAGTGTTTTTTGTTTTAATATCCTCTGGCAAATGAGTGTTGTCGAAATTTCAGTGATAACTAATCATATGACAACGTGTTTTTTAATTGATTGTTTAATTAGTAGTAGCTATTTCAAAACATGTTTTCATATCTTTAATTAGTAGTGCACCGCTGTGTTTTTTAAATATATTTTTCATTTATTTATAATATTTAATACTGATACAATTTATTTTACATTTTCACGCACATATATAATTGTATTCTACACATCAAAACTAGTTTTAATACTATTTTTTTTATTCAATTCAAATGAAAAGATATTTATATTTTGAAGCTTTATGAACTTTTAATTTTATCTTTTCTAAACAAAACTCCCCCTCTCCCCTTTTAATCAATTAATTTCTCTTTTTTTTTCAAACTCTTTTACGAAAGATTTTAATAATAAATATTTTTTTTTTTAGACAAAATTATTTTATATACATGTGCCAATTTGGCCTTGGCACATTACACCCCCCTCTGTTTTAGAGTAAAATGCATCATTTTTGACCATTTTATCTCTTGCAATTTTAATTCTTGACTCTAAAGATTTATTAATTTATTATTTTTCTAAGTTAGCTTTTTAATATCTTTTACTTAACATACAAAGGGCAATCTGTTTTGACTATTCTTTCCTTTTATCTATGCCGAATACATTACTCACAATGATCTAAATCATAGATAACGACCACCGGGACAAACTAATTTTGTGGCACAGGTATCTTTTGGAAATGATGCAGAAGCAGATTCGCTGACTTACACCAACTTACACATGTATAAAATTGAAACTTCATTTGCCGATTCTCTTGATCGAACTTGGAAAAAGAAAGGGTCGCTGTGAAATGGCAGGAATTTTCAACTGTCCATTTTTGACTTGTGCTTTGGAAAGAGGAATGATCCCTGACAAGTCTGTTACGGGTACTAAAATTTATGCAATCAGCAGTTTTAAACTTATCCTTAACTAAACTTATTTCTATACTACCCTCAAGCCCTTTTGATCTAGATAAATTCCTACACATGTGTATATGTGCAGCATAATTCTACACCTACTAATATTCTAGATATCGAATTATTACTGGACTTGCTTACAGGGAATCTCTAATAAATAAATCCCTTTTTGCACACATCATAAGGTGCAGCAGTGCCAAGAAAATAATATAAAAGGATATCTGGATAAATACATTCAAGTTACACATCATGAGGTATCGTATTTACCGAATATTACCAGTGTATGTGCATGTATATACCCATGTATACTTACACACTCTTAATACACCTTAGATTGACTTTATATTTTTATTACTAATCTTACAACCTTATTTTTAAATTCGCATGAACAATATCTTACACTATTTATTTATATTACAATATTATTTATAATCCTTAAGAAACATTATTTAAAATATTTATTTACACTAATCTTATAATATTATTTGTAAATCATTATGAACATCTTTATTTAACATGCGTGTATTCAATAAATAAAAAATCGATTAGTTTATTACGAGTCATTCTTCATTATTATTTACTATAGATTTATTTACGCTTAATTATTTAACTTGATTTTATCGATTTTATTTTAGCTATTTGATCTACTTATTTATTTATGAACATTTTTCTTGACTAACATGTGCGTTGATCACTTTTCCTAAGTATTGACCACTTCAAATTCTTACTTTTCTACAGTGCATTTTCAGTTTTTATTTTCATCATTAGGTAATAAATGTAATGTTAAGAGAAGTAGGCAGCAAAGTATAAGGCAATTTAAATACACAGATAGATTTTGTGCTGATTTAAACCAACTTTTAATTTCTTTGCCCAAATACTCATACACACCTCAATCCTAATTTAATAGACTTTTTTTTCTTAATTTTATTTGATAATGTTTTATTTTCATTAATACTTTCATTATACACTTATTTATTTTACTTTTATTTTTAAAGCATTATTTTTACTCTCCCTTTTTTTTTTTAAAAAAAAAAAACATTTTCATTTTGCTTGTCTATTTTGATTTTACACATTTATTTTGTTTGCTTCATACTCCGCTATGTTCTAGAGTTATGAGCTGCGATATCAATATAATCGATAAGACATAATCGAGGTTTTTTTGACATAAATTATTTTATCGTTGCTTTGACATTTTAAAAACCTCTAAGATTGTTATTTTATTTTACTAAGACTAACTTTAATCTTTCTTAATTATTCAAACTAACTTGATACTCATTTTTACATTTATTTCATTAACCTTTGTTAAACATTTTCCATTATTCTGAGTCCATGGTCGTTAATAACTAGGTCAAGCTGGCGAATCTGTCAGATTACATATTTTTAATTTTTGTCTGGCAGTTCTTTCTTTCTTTCTACTAACTCACTAACATAAATGATACTCCATATTCTCACTTCTATCTCTCGATTAAAATCTATTTTATGTCTTTCTCTTTCTGTTTTATTTTCTGCCTTGTAAATAAGAAATCCTTTAAGCTTCACAGACCTCCGCCATATTTTTCCTAACCATGAATATTTATTCCTACGCTTTCTTTTTATTTTAAATCTACTTTTAAAACAAATGTGAACTTTTACTTTAACCTTTTTAACTTTTTGTAAAAATGTTTCAACACTATCTTCAACCTTGAACTTATATCTCTCTTCTATTTCTTGATCTACATTTGTTTCTACTTTCTCTGTAGCAATGCTATCTGATTCTAATTTAATTTCTATTTCCAAACTACTATATTTACCACTATCTGACTCTACTATCTCTTTGATGACCTCAACTTCCTTATTTTCTTTGACAAAATCTACTTCTACAATCTCTTGATTTTTTACTTGTGTTTTAATCCCTTCTATTTCTTCCCTAATTTCTTCTTTTATTTTATTTTGGCCCCTTTCAATCTGGTCCTTTAACTTTTCAAGCATTTCAGCTTGCCCTTCCAATTTACTCTTCATTTCATTATTTTGGTTTTTAAGCTCTTCAGCTATTTTTTATATTCTTCGGCTGTTTCTTTTTGTTTTTCAAACATGCAAGTTAATTAAGCTATGATTTCCCTTTTTTCCTTGACGGGAATATTTTCTATATTTTTACCTTGAGTCTCCATTTTGGCTTTATTTTTTTTCTTTATAATTTATAATTTTAAACACTTTTTATTTTTATTTTTAATACTGTATTTTATTCACTTTAATAAGTTTACTAATTATTATTTTATTTATTTCTTACTAAACTAGAAATACATGCTGACTCCATCCCTCCTTTGTCCATTTTTCTCTACCCGATCTTAATGCTTTAAGTCTGCCCAAACACCCAACTGTCTCTGATTTAACATAATGATTTATTTCAACCAACATAAATAGCATAAATCTTTCTTCATTTAAAAAAAACAAAGTTTTCGGTCAATTCTTTTTAAAAAAAAAAAAAAAATTAAAACGTTTTAACATACGTAATTTAGCTTTTGTATTGAAAAATTTTTTTTAAAAAAGAAACAAAGTATTTATTTACTATTGTTTCTTAGGTCCAGCCCCAATGTTGGGAAAAGCCATTTATGTACTGGGTCGAACCACTGAAACCACTTACTTACATGTATATAAGTTTTAACCGGTTTCAAACTCCTTCATAATACATTTATAATCTTATAAAGGTTATGTGAATGAACCGGCACATTCGAGCAAAATGGGAGATCTTATTGATAGCTTTAACTATCAACAATGTCCATCTCGGCGGCTAGATTCAAACCCTTACTATTCAAATGCTTTATTTGTTTAGGGTAAACCCCGGGGTGCCAACTAGTCTGAAGACTAACGTATTTGGACAGTAGGCTTATAATCCAGCGCTTGAAACATTCCCTAAAACTAGCTCACTCTAATTTTAATTCAATAACAAAATTATACAAAATTAGTGGTGGAAAGAGTTAATAAAAGATTGGTAAAAAGAATTAACTGACAAATAAAGTTTAAGTTTGAAGACATTTTATTTTAATTAACATTAATTGAGTTTAAAGATAATTTATTACCAAACATTAATTGACTAAATTTAAACATCTTTATAAATCTGATTTAACACACACACATTTTTAAAGTAACATTTCTAAACTAGTTTAAATATTTTTGTAGATTTTAATAGTATAACACTGGTATTTATCTAATTTAACTAATAACACTGATATAATGATCACGCACATATTAACTCATATAGCATTCACAAATATAATAATAAAGCATTAATAGCATTTGAAACTGAAACACACATATCAATAGTTCATTTTATGTATGATAGAGTTCATATAATTTGAATCTTGAATGTTTACAAATTACAGTAGTGGCTACTACATATAAATGATAATAAATAAATGTTTACCTAGGATTTTTGGAATGTGGATATTACTTGTTGGTTGCTACTTCTGATGGATTATATCTAACCAGTTAGATTTGGACATTTCTTGAAGAGATTTTACGCAAAACCATTGGTTTTATTATTGAAGACAATTGAATGTTTGACGGAGGATTTCTGAGTTGTTATGCAGACATTATTTCAAAGGCAGGTTTTGATGATCTTGTTGGACAAAAAGGCTGAAGCACGAGCATATATTTCCAAAAGCTGCTCAACAATGCATTTTTGTTTCTGAATACATAATAGAAATTGTTATCTGAATGGAAATAAGACTGTCACTGGGAACGAGACTGAATAAAAACTGAACTCCAATAAAAATCTAGCTATTTATATCTGCAAAGTGTTTTTTGTTTTAATATCCTTCGGAAAATGAGTTTGTCGAAATTTCAGTGATAACTAATTCTATGACAATGTGTTTTTTAATTGATTGTTTAATTAGTAGTAGCTATTTCAAAACGTGTTTTCATATCTTTAATTAGTAGTGCACCGCTGTGTTTTTTAAATATATTTTTCATTTATTTATAATATTTAATACTGATACATTTATTTTACATTCACACTCACATATATAATTTTATTCTACACATCAAAACTAGTTTTAATACTATTTTTTTTTATTCAATTCGAATAAAAAGAGATTTATATTTTGAAGCTTTTAATTTATAATAATAACACTCTTTAACTTTTATGAACTCTTAGTTTAATCTTTTCTAAACAAAACTCCCCCTCTCCCCTTTTAATCAATTAATTTCTATTTTTTTTTCAAACTGTTTTATGAAAGATTTTAATAATAAATTTTTTTTTTTTTTTAGAGAAAATTATTTTATATACATGTGCCAATTTGGCCTTGGCACTATATATATATATATATTGTGCCGGTCGGATTTGTATGTTCACATAACAAGATCTAGCATCTAGGCAAAAGTACCTCAAATCCACTCGTGTGCAAGATACACAAGTCAGGAACACTCATGAATTCTGCCCTATTTGCCTATTTCCCAGATCTATAACATTATGAGCAACAATTCCGATGACATCGATTAATTTACTTCTCATCCGCCGGCATCGATCATCAGAAACACAAAAAGACTCTAGGCTAAACTTATATGATAGAATAACTTAATAACTAGCTATATTTTATGAGCAATGAAGGCTCATGACCTAGCATATTAATTATGTAGTAAGTGGAGATCATCTAGTCATATTTAGCATAAGTAATAACCTAATATATTATCTTAAATAAAAGAAAGCAATGGTTCGAGTTTGATATATATATTTAAGATTTATTAATAACAAAATTATGTCAGGTTATTTAGCCGACATTAGCCTCATGAGTATTATATATATGTGTTTGATTCATATTTAACAATAACATTTTAATTGCGGCTATGCCAATAATATAGATGTGTGATTTAATGAACTAGTGCTATTAGGATACATTACTGGAATACTATTACACCCCCAGAGATGAAAAGAGCATTTAATTAATTTAAACAATAATTTTATAAGCAGATATTACATTTGGTTACATTCAATATGATTATTAATTTGGAGTTATAGATAATTAATGTGTGGGATGGGTAATGAATAATTTTATAAATGATACTAAATCTATCGCATTAATACTTATATTAAACTAATGGAAATATGTCCGTTTAAAGAAATCATTTTATTACCGCTTATGAATACTTCTGGGGGACTAATAAGACACTGAAAGGCGGTGCGTGTATGATGGCTGATTGGGTCAGTCCAATTATGAATTCTGGAGTGTGCTTCATGAATTTTTAATAACGAAGTGTACCGATTTTCTTTGCAAATGTAGACAGGGTCAGTTTGAAGAATGAAAGAGTCCAGATTCTCTGGAGTGAAGTACAGGTGAATCATGGATGATGAAGAGTGGTCGTCAATGTCATTATCGGGCTGGATTTTCCAGAGTGATTCCCGTATAAAGCATGCACATAAGACCAAGGATGTCCCCAGAGTAGTTTTACAGCCTGGTTTAAAGACATTGAAAATGACGATGGGGCTCGACTGTGCGAATACCTCCATGTGAGAAAGAAGCACGAACATATATATAAATGAAGTGGCCTTTATGCACGTAATGCTTAATAATATAATATATAAATAACTCTAAAGATTAAAGATGATCGAAACATATTTATTGCCCACAAATTATAAAATATTCGGCATAATGACATGGCTTCACTAAGAAAACATGGGTAATAATTATACTTAAATATAAAACTAAGCTCTTAAGATCCCCCTCCCCTTACATTATGTTACTTAATATTATTCGTCACTTTTTACACATTTAATAAATCTCAATTTTGGTTAATCAATGCTTTTGTGAAAATATATAAATGATTACAAAATAAGTGAGTGGTGGTAATAGCTAAGATGGGTTTTACATATATAATGTAATTTAAGAATAAAAGATAGCGCATTATTTAGGAAGGAGAATGTGAAAAACAGACGTCAAATCTGTTTTTCTACAATAAACATGAAAAATATAATTAGTTTATTTATCTAAAATCGCGAGCACCTGGGCAAGTCGAATAAGACTTGTTTTGATCAAATTATAAATTATTTACCCAGTAAATGATGGGTGGGGAAACGACAATGAATTATATGCTGGCGATTTTAGAATACTATTGGCATTTATTTTAAAATCTAAATACATAAATGTAAATGAAAATTATTTGCCACTTGGAATTAAAAGAAAAGGAAAAACATTTTATAGGAGGCTTAATCTAGATTAGTTATATAGAGTTATAGAATACATATTTGAAGACATTTAATATAGATGATTTAAAATATAAATATTACAGAGAGGTCAGGATTTAGGAATTATAAGTGGTCAAAGTTCTTTTACCTTGATTATTTAGAAGAGCGTTTCACTAGGAATCAGTCCATCAGTATTATTTCACGAGATCTCGGGTAGCATTGTTATTTGAGAGATAGCATTTCATTTTACTGGAAAATATCTAAAGTTCAGTAGTATGGGATGCAGAGCTTCGTTCATGGGAACAGCATATTAGAATGAAGGGACAAGGCAAAATTTCCTACTCCGACACATTGAGTGAGAATTAAAACTGGTGTTGAATATGTATAGCAACATAGCTATTTAATGGTCTCCTCTCTTTTGTGGATTCAAATCCAGCAGTATATATACTTTTTATTTGAAGCTGTAACTTAGCAACTACTGCTGGACCTGAGGCGGTTTAAGCACTTAAGTTTCATTTGGAATAGTTTGACCAGATACTCTTATCTAGTAAGATGTTTGAAACAATGCAAGTTTGTTATCAGTTTCTCGAACGATTGTTTTAAAATATATCTTATGATTTTAAAACAAGCTAGCATGGACAATTTCCACTAATGGGTTTATTTTATTATTACCAATTTGTAATCTTTTACTTTAATCTAAGGGGTCTTCCGGGTAATGGTTTTCAGAGAGACTTTTTAACAAGATTGCATAATTTCTGGCTACAAAATTATATATGAAAAAATAATAAGTTTCATATATAATACCTTATATATATAATATGATTATTAATATGTTCTCAATCTTCTACACTGAAATATCTATATATTTATTATTTATGCCAGCATACACATGAGATTATTATTAAATAGAATATTTTTAAATTAAAATACATGTGTTAATGTGATTTATTTTATAATACTGACCAAAAGAAATATATATATTATTAGCTATGTATATACGTGCGTAAAGGAGCATTTAAATACAGTTAGATGGTAGGAGATTGGATGTGGGCTGAACTTACCGAAAAAAAATTAAAAAAATGTTTAAAAAAAGAGAAAAAAAGCTTTTACTTGATGTCCAGGTAACTAAAGAACAACTTTGGATTGGCGATGTATCTAAAAGGAATTTTGTGACTTTCATTTATGATAAAATAACTCTGTGCTATATTAGGAATTTTATGACTTTCATTTAAGATAGAATACCCTCTCTGCTATATTAGAAATTTTATGACTTTTATTTATGATAGAATACCTTCTCTGCTATATTAGAATTTTATGACTTTCATTTATGATAAAATAGCTCTCTGCTATGTTACAAATTTTATGACTTATTTATGATAAAATACTCTCTCTGCTATATTAGAAATTTTATGATTTTCATTTATGACTTTCATTTATGATAGAGTATCCTCTCTGCTATGTTACTAGAAAAAAAAAATTTTCACTGTCTTAAAAAAAAACTGCTTAACTGAATACAATAAGATGATAATACAAAAAAACTATGATATAATATATACAAATTATTAGTCCTAAATCAGTCATCATTGCACATCCATGTCATCAACATTCTATCCGTCCAGCTTCTCCTCCCCCCATTGTACACTCTCCCTTTTGCTCTACTCTCCCCCTCCCGTACTCAATACATATTTATTTAAATGATTATTGCTATCCTACCTTTTATTTAATATTAATTATTTCTAGATCTAGTTTTTACTGTGAAACATATATCTATAATGATTATTATTTAGCTCTTTAATGCAAATTATATTAAAAAAAATCATTATAACTTCTACCTGGCCTTCTTTATTATGTCTTCTTTCGTTGTCTGTTTTTGGAGTTGTTCTTTAGCACCTGTAACATCTTAACAAAATGAATGATTAACGATTGCATTGCTACATTTGATACACATATTTTGGGGAAAAAAAAACTATATAACTTTTATTATGAATCATTGCTTTTAAACTTTTTATTCTAAATAACTCGATCACCTATTGGCAAATTTATAGTGGTATTAATACCGGGTGCCAGCCAAAGGGATAGGGCTATATGTTCTGACCAGATGATCCGCTATTATTGGGTTGTATACTTTTCTAAGATCTATACTTAAATATTTATACATTTACAGCTTTAACAGAAAAAACATTATTATGGCTTTAGCACATATTTATATATATAGGAGACTGAAAGTGTAACAAAAACTGTCATTATTTTATTTCTTCCATTGACTTACGACCGTTATATATGCATGAATATTATTAAAACATTTCAAAAAAAAATCACATTTGTGATTATTTAGAATCTTTATTTTATTATTTTTAACAGTGAAAGCATTTTAAAAGTGTCACTTATTTAACTCTCAGACTTGGACATATTATAAATTTAAAATATTTATTTAAAAGATGTATTAACAAGGAAAAAAATATTATATTTAACATCATTATTTAAAACATTTAGGAAAAACTATATATTATTTAGCGCACACACTACTTATCTTTTTATCTTTAAATGCGAAAGCCCCCTTAAAAGCTGACACTAATTTAATTCTCTCAGACTTGGAAATATCACTATTTGAGACATTTATAAAAAAATTATATAGAACATCATTATTTAGAGCATTTATGAAAAATTATTATATATTATTATTTAGTGCACATTTCAAAACTTGGGCATATTATATTTATTTATAACATATTTATTAAAACGGAAACTTATTATATATCTCAATATTATTATTCTATATCTCACACACTTCTTTATCATCTTTCTATTTTAAATGTGAAAACCCCCTTAAAAGTTATCACTATTTTATTACATTGTAAACTCGAAAATATTTTGTTATTTAAAATCATTTCTGGAAACTTGTATATATATATAAACGCTCCTATTTAGAACACATACGTTATTTTTATTATAAATGTGGAGGCCCCTTAAAAGCTAACACTATTTTATTATACTGTAAACTCAAAAATACTTTTATGTTATTAAAATCATTTATGGAAACTTATATATATATATATAAAAACACTATTTAAAACATACTTTTTACTTTATTATAATAACTGTGGAGGTCCCTTAAAACTACCACTATTTTATTTATGGGCATCCTGCATGTAATTTCACGTCTATGACCAAGATAAAAAAAAACATTATACATCTTATTTGCTTCTTTGAAAAAAAAAGCACATTTTATTTTATAAAAATGAGAGCCCCTTAAAAGCTGTCACTCTTTCTATTTCATTGGAATCTTACATGTATACGAAAACTATAAACATTATTTGGGAAAAGCACTTCTTTATCTTTAATTAATATGAAAGTAAAAGCCCCTTAAAAGCTGTTACTTCTCTTCTTTTTAAAAACTCATGAGAATTATACATGTAATAAACATTTACGGACAAGGAATAAAACATTATATAATATTATCATTATTCAAATCATACATGCGGAAGAAAACACAACAAAATTGCCACTATTTTATTTTATAGGTTTGTGAAAACGCAAAAACTTTTAAAACTTTTATGCGGAAAAAAACTATTGACTATATGACATACTATTTACTTGAAACATATTTCTATATATATACTGAGAGAAAATATTTATATTTATATTAACAATGACTCACAGGGAGTGTGTACCAATATTCAAAAAAATTTTAAGCTGGGTGTCGGGAAAAAAAATTTTTCAAAAAAATTTTTTTTTTCTTTTTAAAAACATGTTATATCTATCACTATCTACTACTATCTCAGGTATATGGGTGTTTGTATTCGAAGCCCTATGTTGACATGCCAAACCCGGAGAAAAAAAAAATCTGTGCCAGTCAGATTTGTATGTTCACGTAACAAGATCTAGCATCTAGGCAAAAGTATCTCGAATCCACTCGTGCTCAAGATACACAGGTCAGGAACACTCATGAACTCTGCCCTATTTCCCAGATCTATAACATTATGAGCAACAATCCCGATGACATCGATTAATTTACGTCTCACCCACCGGCATCGATCATCGAAGACACAAAAAGACTCTAGGCTAAACTTATATGATAGAATAACTTAATAACTAGCTATATTTTATGAGCAATGAAGGCTCGTGACCTAGCATAATAATTATGTAGTAAGCGGAGATCATCTAGTCATATTTAGCATAAGGAATACCTTAATGGTTTGAGTTTGATATATATATTTAAGATTTATTAATAACAAAATTATGTCAGGTTATTTAGCCGACATTAGCCTCGTGAGTATTATATATGTGTGTTTGATTCATATTTAACAATAACATTATAATTGCGGCTATGCCAATAATATAGATGTGTGATTTAATGAACTAGCGCTATTAGGATACCTTACTGGAATACTATTACACCCCCAGAGATGAAAAGAGCATTTAATTAATTTAAACAATAATTTTATAAGCAGATATTACATTTGGTTACATTAAATATGATTATTAATTTGGAGTTATAGATGATTAATGTGCGGGATGGGTAATGAATAATTTTATAAATGATTCTAAATCTATCACATTAATACTTATATTAAACTAATGGAAATATGTCCATTTAAAGAAATCATTTCATTACGGCTTATGAATACTTCTGGGTGACTAATAAGACACTGAAAGGCAGTGCGTGCATGGCGGCTGATTGGGTCAGTCCAATTATGGATCCTGGAGTGTGCTTCATGAATTTTTAATAATGAAATGGACCGATTTTCTCTGCAAATGTAGGCAGGGTCAATTTGACGAACGAAAGAGTCCAGATTCCCTGGAGTGAAGTACAGGCAAATCATGGATGATGAAGAGTGGTCGGCAATGTCATTATCGGGCTGGATTTTCCAGAGCGATCCCCATATAAAGCATGCATATAAGACGAAGGATGTCCCCAGGGTGGTTTTACAGCCTGGTTTAAGGACATTGAAAATGACAATGGGGCTCGACTGTGCAAATACCTCCATGTGAGAAAGAAGCACAAACATATATATAAATGAAGTGGCCTTTATGCACGTAATGCTTAATAATATAATATATAAATAACTCTAAAGATTAAAGATGATTGAAACATATTTATTGCCCACAAATTATGAAATATTCGGCATAATGACATGGCTTCACTAAGAAAACATGGGTAATAATTATACTTAAATATAAAACTAAGCTCTTACGATCCCCCTCCCCCTTACATTATGTTAGTTAATATTATTCATTTCTTTTTACACATTTAATAAATCTCAATTTTGGTTAATCAATGCCCTTGTGAAAATATATAAATGATTACAAAATAAGTGGGTGGTGGTAATAGCTAAGATGGGTTTTACATATAATTTAAGAATAATAGATAGCGCATTATTTAAGAAGGAGAATGTGAAAAACAGACGTCAAATCTGTTTTTCTACAGTAAACATGAAAAATATAATTAGTTTATTTATCTAAAATCACGAGCACCTGGGCAAGTCGAATAAGACTTGTTTTGATCAAATTATAAATTATTTACTCAGTAAATGATAGGTGGGGAAATGAAATTGAATTATATGCTGGCGATTTTAGAATACTATTGGCATTTATTTTAAAATATAAATACATAAATGTAAATGAAAATTATTTGCCGCTTGGAATTAAAAGAAAAGGAAAAACATTTTATAGGAGGCTTAATCTAGATTAGTTATATAGAGTTATAGAATACATATTTGAAGACATTTAATGTAGATGATTTAAAATATAAATATTACAGAGAAGGCAGGATTTAGGAATTATAAGTGGTCAAAGTTCTTTTACCTTGATTATTTAGAAGAGCGTTTCACTAGGAATCAGTCCATCAGTATTATTTCACGAGATCTCGGGTAGCATTGTTATTTGAGATATAGCATTTCATTTTACTGGAAAATATCTAAAGTTCAGTAGTACGGGATGCAGAGCTTTGTTCAAGGGAACAGCATATTAGAATGGAGGGATGAGGTGAAATTTCCTACTCATGACACATTGAGTGAGAATTAAAACTGGCATGGAATATGTATAGCAACATAATGGTCTCCTCTCTTTTGTGGATTTAAATCCAGCAGTATATATACTTTTTATTTGAAGCTGTAACTTAGCAACTACTGCTGGACCTGAGGCGGTTTAAGCACTTAAGTTTCATTTGGAATAGTTTGACCGGATACTCTTATCTATTAAGATGTTTGAAACATTGCAAGTTTGTTATCAGTTTCTCAAACGATTGTTTTAAAATATATCTTATGATTTTAAAACAAGCTAGCATGGACAATTTCCACTAATGGGTTTATTTTATTATTACCAATTTGTAATCTTTTACTTTAATCTAAGGGGTCTTCCGGGTAATTGTTTGTCGAGAGACTTTTTAACAAGATTGCATAATTTCTGGCTACAAAATTATATATGAAAAAATAATAAGTTTCATATATAATATCTTATATATATAATATAACTATTAATACGTTCGCTATCTCCTACACTGAAATATATATATATTTATTATTTACGCCCGCATACACATGAGATTATTATTAAATAAAATATTTTTAAATTAAAATACATGTGTTAATGTGATTTATGTTATAATACTGACTGAAAAAAAAAATATTATTAGCGATGTATATACGTGCGTAAAGGTGGGTTTGAATACAGTTAGATGGTAGGAGATTGGATGTGTGCTGTGAAGCAGGATCTGAGCATCAGATCTGCTTCAATATATATATATTAAAATTGGCACATAAAAATTTATCTAAAAAAAAAAAAAATTATTAAAATAATTTTTCGTAAAAGAGTTTGAAAAAAAAAAAAGTTAGAAAATAATTGATTAAAAGGGGGGGGGGAGTTTTGGTTAGAAAAGATAAACTAAAAGTTTTATAAAAGAAAGTAGAGTTTATTATTATTAGTCGAAATATAATTTAAAGTTTTAAAAATACAAATCTCTTTTTCAAACTAGTTATATATGTGTGTATATATATGTGATTGTAAATAAAAATAAATGTATGCGTATTAAATAAATATTAAAATGAAACAAAAGAAGATTATCATTACAAAACACAGCAATGGCTATTAATTAAAAATATAAAACAACATCTCTGCATGGCTATTACTAATTAAACAGTCTTCCAAAACACATTGTCAAAGGATTATCAATGGAATTTTGACAACAGATTTTGCCGGAGGATATTACAAAGACAACACATTGCAGGTATAAATAGACCTTTTTTTATCGGACAATTAATTGAGTCAGTTAAGTCAAGAGAGGACAATCAGTTGAGTTAATTGTATCCAGAAACAAAATGCAATGCTGAACAGCTTCTGGGAACACACATTTCTCCACAGCTGGAAGTTCGATAAAAACAGCAAGATCTGCCCATGAAATAATGTCAGCATAACTACTTGGAAATCTTCGTCAATATCTAATTGTCTTCAATAGTAATAATCATGAATAATAAGGAAACTCATCAAGGAAGTGTCCTAACCAGCTGGAAGTATTTGTAATGGAAGCAGCAAACAAGAAGAAAACAAAGTTCTAAATCTACATTCAAAATCCTAGATAAAACATTTGCTTATTGTCATTTATACCATAATAGCCATTGCATTAATTCGTAAAGCCTCCAGAGACAAGTAATTTGAACTCTATAATCATGCATAAAATGAACTATTGATGTGCATGGTTGTGAATGCTATATGATTTTATAAATGTCTAACATTATTTATGCTTTTCATAAGATATATATTATAGTTTGTTAATTTAAAATGTGCATGCGTTATATTAGTTAAAAAATTGTAAAGTTATTTAAATTTAGTAAATTAATGTTAGTTAATAAATTGTCTTGAAGCTAAAACTTTATTTGTCAGTCAATTCTTTTTATAAATTCCTTTTACCAATCTATCTTACAATTATTTCACCACTAATTATGTATAATCTGTTAGTGATTACAAATAGCTGAGCTAGTCATGGATACTTAGGCATTGAGTTAGTGGCCATTGTTCAAAGTGCGTTATTTTTTCATTCTTGGATAATTCACTGGTGCCCGTGTAAACACGAAAAAAAAGTGCTTTGAACTCTGGTGTAGAACTCAGCAGTTGAGAAGAAGTTATGTCCTGGAAATGTAATGCTAGTTATATATTTTATAGCTATCGTTTGGGCATAAATACTCTCCGAATATGTTCTTCTCTGCCTAAGAGACCGGTGTTTCGTTTGACCCATATTCGAACATGGTACAAATGGTTATACCCAACTTTGGCTGAACCTAAGAAACAATAGTAATTGAATACTTTGCTTCTTCTTTGAAAATTTTTTTTATACAAAAGCTAAATTACGTATGTGAAAGTGTTTTAATTTTAAATAAAAGAATTGACTGAAATTTTTTTTCTTTAAATGAAAAAAGGTTTATGCTATTTACATTATTTAAAATAAATCATTATGTTAAATCAGAGACAATTGGATATTAAGGGTGGAGCTGAAGCATTAAGATCAGGTAAAATAATGGACAAAGGGTGTAGAGTCAGCGTGTGTTTCCATCTTAGTAAGAAAAATAAACAAATAAGTCGTATAAAAAAAATATGTTTTCAAAATGGGAAAAGATATAGAGCTGGAGGAATCAATAAAAAAAGTAGAGGCATTAGAAAGGGAACATGAAAATTTAAAAACATGGGTGCACATATATTTTTAAAATCTTTAGTTAGTGGAAAAGGAAGATATATCTGAGATGCAGATGGTGATGAATATGATGCAAAATTTTGAGCAAAGTCAGCAACACCTCAAAAAAGAATTGTATCAGAAACATGAGCAAGGCCAGTTAGAACTCAAAGGAGAATTGAAGGAAGAAATTAGTCAGTTAAAAGAGAAATTAAGGAACTCAGAGCAGAAGTAAGAGACATACGATGTGAAATAACAGATAAAGTAGAAACTTATGTAGATCAAAAGGCAGAAGATAGCATTAAGTATAGTGATAGAGAAATAAAAATAATAAAAATAGAAAATAATGTAATAGAGTCTTCAAAAGGAAGCGTTTGTGTTTGTTTTAAATGTAGATTTAAAATACAAAGGAAGCATAGGGAAAAATATTTATGATTAGAAAAAATACTGAGGGCTGCGAAGCTTAAAGGTTTTTTTATTTACAAGGTTGAAAATAGAATGGAGCAAGAAGGAGATAAAGTAATAAATTATAAAAGAATAATAAATTATAAGCGAGGAAAGTTAGTTTATATTATAGTGTTAGTAGAAAGAAAGAAGAAACTGCCTGACATAGTTTAAAAGTTAGTTAAAAATTGGAATATTAAAGTAAACGGAAATAAAATGGACCAGAAATGGACAATGAGTTTAATATAATTATTTTGATGTAGGTGAAAAGCCTGAATTAAAATTTCGCTATTTAAAATGATGGATTGTTTTGTCAAATAATAATGAAGGCTTCATAAAGTAAAATATTTTTTTTTCCCCATGCACATATTAATTTTAAAAAAAATCAATCAATGACATCAAGTTAAATAAATGGGTAAAATTAATGATGTAAAAGTAAAGTTGTAGGTTTAAATAAATAAAAAGAAAACAGAATTTTCAGAATAAAATTAAGTTAGTCAAATAGATATTTGTATAATAGTGAATTGCAATAAAGTAAAACAGTTTTTTTTTTGAGTAAATGCATGTTAAAATAAAATAGTTTTGAATATATGTAAATTAATAAAAGGAAGTAAATAAATGGTTTAAAGTAATCAAGTCCAATAAAATCTTTGTATAATAATAAAGAGCAGTAAAATAAAATAGTTTTCTGAATATACGCACGTTAATACATAACTTAAAGTAATGGGTTAAAATAATATTGTAATATAAATAAATATGTAAACTAATGTCCATGATGGTTTACAATAGTATTGTAAGATTAAATAAATATGTTCATGCTAACTTAAGAATAATATTGTAAGATTAAAATAGATATTGGTCATATGATTTAAAAAATGATATTGTAATGTTCATAAATATAAATGAAAATCAATCTAAGTTGTATTAGGAAAGTATCAGGGTTCAAAATTATGGGAAGAGGGTAGTATAAAAATAAGTTTAGATAAGGATAAGTTTAAAGCTGTCAACTGGATAAATTTTAGTACCCATAACGGATTGTCAGGGGTCATTCTTCTTTTAAAATGCACACTGGTGACAACCAGAGTAAGTCGTAAGTATCTTTTTCAGGGAAGAATCCCCATATCTCTTACCTCATTTTCCAAAGCGTAAGTCAGAAATGGACAGTTGAAAATTTCTGCCATTCACAGCAACCTTTTTTTAGTCAAAATCAGATCAAGAGAATCGGCAATCATTTTCCAAAGCATAAGTCAAAAATGGACAGTTCAAAATTCCTGTCATTTGCAGTGACCTTTTTTTAGTCAAAGTCCGATCACAAAAATCGGCAATCATTTTCCAAAGCATAAGTCAAAAATGGACAGTTGAAAATTCCTGCCATTTGCGGCAACCTTTTCTTAGTCAAAGTCCAATCAAGAGAATTGGCAGCTGAAGCTTCATTTGTCATAGTGTAAGTTGGTATAAGACAGAAAATCTGCATCCACCTCATTTCTAAAAGATCCCTGTGCCACAAAATTAGTTTCTCCTCGTGGTCAATATCCAGGACTCAGAATATTGTAAGCAATGTTGCCAGCATCAAAAGAAAAGAGGTATCAATTGAGATTGTCCTTAATATAAAAAGCAAAAGATATCAAAAAGGCAAACTTAGAAAATAATAAATGAAGATTTAAAGTTGTGAGAGATAAAATGGTCAAAAAATGATGCATTTTATTGTCAAATGAGGATAGTGTAATGTACCAATATTGAAATTGGCACATAAAAATTTATCTAAAAAAAAAAAAATTATTAAAATAATTTTTCATAAAAGAGTTTGAAAAAAAAAGTTAGAAAATAATTGATTGAAAGGGAGGGAGTTTTGGTTAGAAAAGATAAACTAAAAGTTTATAAAAAGAAGTAGAACTTATTATTATTAGTTAAAAGATAATTTAAAGTTTTAAAAATACAAATCTCTTTTCATTCGAATTAAAGAAAAAAGTAATCTTAAAACTAGTTATATATGTGTGTATATATGTGTGATTGTAAATAAAAATAAATGTTTGAGTATTAAATAAATATTAAAATGAAATAAAAGAAGATTATCATTAAAAAAACACGGCAATGGCTATTAATTAAAAATATAAAACAACACGTCTGCATGACTATTACTAATTAGACAATATTCCAAAACACGTTGTCAAAGTATTATCAATGTTATTTTGACAATAGATATTGCCGGAGGATATTACAAAGACAACATATTGCAGGTATAAATAGACCTTTTTTTATCAGACAATTAATTGAGTCAGTTAAGTCAAGAGAGGACAATCAGTTGAGTTAATTGTATCCAGAAACAAAATGCAGTGCTGAGCAGCTTTTGGGAACACACGTTTCTCCACAGCCGGAAGTTTAATGAAAACAGCAAGACCTGCCTGTGAAATAATGTCAGCGTAGCAACTTGGAAATCTCTGTCAATATCTAATTGTCTCCAATAGTAATAATTGTAAATAATAAAGAAACTCATCAAGGAAACATCCCAGCCGGCTGGAAGTATTCATAATGGAAGCAGCAAACAAGAAGAAAACAAAGTTCTAAATCTACATTCAAAATCCTAGGTAAAACATTTGCTTATTTTCGTTTATACCATAATAGCCATTGCATTAATTCATAAAGCCTCCAGAGACAAGTAATTTGAACTCTATAATCATGCATAAAGTGAACTATTGTTGTGCGTGTTTATGAATGCTATATGATTTTATAAACGTCAAATATTATTTATGCTTTTCATAAGATATATATTATAGTGTGTTAATTTAAAATGTGTGTGTTTATATTAGTTAAAAAATTATAAAGATATTTAAATTTAGTAAATTAAGGTTAGTTAATAAATTGTCTTGAAGCTAAAACTTTATTTGTCGGTCAATTCTTTTTATCAATTCCTTTTACCAATCTATCTTACAATTCTTTCACCACTAATTATGTATAATCTGTTAGTGATTACAAATAGCTGAGCTAGTCATGGATACTTAGGCATTGAGTTAGTGGCCATTGTTCAAAGTGCATTATTTATTCATTCTTGGATAATTAACTGGCACCTGTGTAAACACGAAAAAAAAGTGCTTTGAACTCTGATGTTGAACTCAACAGTCGAGAAGAAGTTATGTCCTGGAAATGTAATGCTAGTTATATATTTTGTAGCTATTGTTTGGGCATACATACTCTCCGAGTATGTTCTTCTCTGCCCAAAAGACTGGTGTTTTATTTGACCCATATTCGAACATGGTACAATATATATATACACCTGGGTCTCTTTTTATGCAGACTTATTTAACATGATTTTGAAGTTACACAATTCATGTTTCACCAGAAGTCGACTTCTGATAATGCGCTATTACTTTAAATAATAAATTTTGCGCACTTACGTTATAATGAAAGTAATAGCACATTATTGGAATTCTACTTTCATCTTAGTAATTTCAATATTTTCAGTGCTTTATAATAGTAAGATTTTATGCAATAATGAAATTAAAATCATGATTTTCACATTTTATGTATACACCCATTAAATTTTACAAGATTATAATGTAAATTTGTTCAAACGTGTGCATGTTAATTTTGCATTTTAAATCACATTCTGTTTTTGCTTTTTGAAAAAAAATGTAATCAATTATTAATCATTTAGTGTCCACAAGTTTATTTTTAAAATGTCAGTAATAGCAGTGGGAACAATTAAAATCTGATTTTTAATTGTAATTAACAATTTAAAAATTACTTACAGGTGACTTGAAATTTGATTTTTAAACGGAATTGAAAATTAAAGACAAAAATAAGAATTTAATTTTTAGTTGTTAGTTTTAATTAAATTTTTTCCAGCAGTGGTGAATAAATGTCTTTTTATTAGCATAAGTCTAAGTTCATAAACAATTAATAAAATCATCATCATCATCATCAACAGAAAACCATTAACACAACATGAGAGTGAACTTGGCGCTAGTTGTATTTTCTCTTGTGAAAATAATTGCTGAGATATTCTTGACTTCATTTAAGGAGAAATCAAATACATCACATCACATCACATCACATGACTAGTTTGCAAATGAACATGTTTTGGGGCAAATAGCGATTATAATTAAAACATATATAAAAATGTAAATTACTGTACTGTAAATTATGCATAAAAATATATTATTTTGAATAAAATTAAATATTATAGTTAAAAAAAGTTTGTCTTGTATCAATTTTTTTCAAATTTGAATTTTTTTATTAGTCATATTTTATTTCCTTATTTTTTTTTTTTGCGCAAATTTTAAAGTAATTTTATGTTGGTGCTTTGCTTTTACACGAATTTTGAAAAATCACAGACCACATCTCCCCTTTTTCAATGTAAGTTACATCTATTTTTGCGCAATTTTGTTTGTGTGTGTTTTCTGAGGAACCTATCTATCGCGTAAAATGAGACCCAGGTGTGTATATATATATCTGAGCCCCTCTAATTTTTATAATAAAACATTTTAATAGAAAATTTATACTTTAATAAATTATTTACTGGCCTAAAATTTAAATGTAGATAAAATAGCAGACGGAAAGTTTTACAAACATTATAATATTTGTGGATCAGGTTTGATCCTTGTCTAGTAATCTAGAAAGACATGAAGCATGGATCTGGCCTACAGATCTATCTGCTTCAATATATATATATATATATATATATCAGCTCAGAGTGCTTGCATCTTTTAAATAAACAAAAAACAACTTATGAGTGGATGTAAAATTATTTGGAAATGCAACATGGCTATGGAAAATATATGTTAACTCTTTGATTTTTAGTATGCCATTTTGAATTTTACAAAATTTTAAAATTAATTTAATTTACAGTATATCTCATGTTTGAATGCAATAAATATAAAAATATGTACATTTTTATAAAGAGCAAATATGAAAGAATGTATTGAATCTAATAAAATAGTCATTACCATAAAAACATTAAGAAAAAAAATATTTTTAATATTTTTAAAAATGTTTATTTTTACCATAGTTCACAAACTCTAAACTTTGAAAGTTAAAGGATAAAATGATACTTCCACAAACAGCTTTATCACATTTGTCACAAAATGCTGGAAAAAATGATATATAATATGTCTTACCTGAGGTAATTTTTCTATGAAAAAATTACAAAAAGGATGTGATTGGTAACTTCCATTTTTACTAGCTAACTTAAATCCTGACCTTTCCATACCAGGGTATTTTCTAGAAATGGCTGGTTGTCCTTCCATGCAGGGTATCTGTTAAAAATATGTTTGGTTTTTAGTGGGGGGGGGGGGGATAACAAGAACAGCATATGAGACAGTATGCAAAAAAACTTTAGTAAATTGTAATGCATTATTATATTATATATTAATTATTATATTTCATTATTGAAAAAAAGGGTGTGACCTAAAATATACTTTTTTTTCCAAATAAAAAGTGTACTCAAATGAATATCAAACAGTAAGAACAGCTTATGAGATATTAGACAAAAAAAACTTTAATAAATTATAATGCATTGTTTTCAAGTAAAAAGGGTATTCAAAAAAAAAAAGTCAAACAAAAATTTCTCTGAGATAAAATGAATAAAAACTAACCAAATCAATAAACATTTATTATGAGCACTGTTTATATATATGTATGGGAGGTGATATATGATAGTACATACATGAAAGAGCATGTTTTTACTGTCATAAAATTGTCTAAAATTCTACAACACATCTATTGTTTTTCTACAAGTTTATTATATAAGTAATAAAAAAACACTACTCACTGAATTCCTGGTCAGCACAATCTCAATGTTGATTCCAAGTTCAAACTCTGGTCAGGAAGAAGATCTAGATGCAATTCCCATGCTTGTCCTGCAAATAAAATGACTTCACTAATGTTTTTTTTATCAATGCAAATGAATTATTACTAAAATTGTCACTAAAATTAGTTTCTACAAAGAATAAGGCTTAGAATACATACATGGCAATTGGAGCAAGCAATTGAAGCAGTAAAAATTTACTTTCATGGTCTTGGCTATGTTCACCATGTTTGCCCTCTATTTTTTAAAATTAGAACTATTTTTGATTTAGAAAGTTACCAAAATTAATATTTCAGAATAATTAAATATAATAAGCTAACCAAATTAAAATGTTATAATGAAGCAGTGCACATCTACATGCAGATAGACTTGCTTCATATTTACTTTAATTTAACCTATCTCTCATCATAGATATATAATTTATTTGTTAATATCAGCACACATTTGAACTATGCACATGTGTGTATAATTTTCAGTCTTTGAAAGGTTAAAAGCTGATTGTACAAATCATGCTATATTTTATTTAAGAAAAGAATACACATAGCTAAAAGTATTTCAGTAACAATATTTTATTGAAAAGAATTTTGTCAAAAGTAGAATCAATTTAAAAAAATGTTAAAATGTTTAATACAATGGGAGAAGTATTGGAAGCCATTATGAAAAGGAATGTAAGTGGTGTATTTCTTTATCTGTACATACAATCACAAGTAATAGTTACAGTTTGACACCTTCACATCCTGTGCAAAGTTTAAAGTTGTGTAATAAAATTAACAAATAAATTATATATCTGTGATGGGAGAGGTTAAATTAAAGTAAATATGAAGCAAGTATATTTGCATGTAGATATACACCACTTTATTCTAATATTTTAACTTGGTTAATTTATTATATTTAATTATTCTGAAATATTAATTTTGGTTACTTTCCAAATCAAAAATAGTTCTAATTTTAAAAAAATAGAGGGTGAACATGGTGGGTGTGGCTATGACCGCTAAAGTAAACCTTTACCCTCGAAGCCATCTGTGAGAATCCATACATTTTTATGAATCCTAAATCTAAAAAAAAGTAGAAGAGAAAAAGTTAAAAATATTATTGAAAAAAAAAATCATAAAAAAATTTAAATCTCATCATAGAAAAAAAAACATACATCTATTTGAACAAAGAGAAGGCTCACGAATGTATACATCAGCAATTGAATAATCTCAGCAAGCAGAAAGAGTCCATTTCAACCGTAAAAACATTTTATGAATGTTAAATTTAAAAAAAAAAAATTTTAAAAATTGCTTTTTCAAAAAAAAAAATAATAAAAAATCTAAATTTCATCGTAGGAAAAAAATTTTAGACATCTGCAAAAACATAATAAAATGGGGGATCGAATGATGTAAAAAGGGTGCTCTTTTAGTACGCGATCTCGGCCATTTTGAATTTCAAAAACAACCCAAAACATCGTCTGACACATCTAAGTGATAAAAAAGTACGCGAAAATGGGAAAAAATTTAGAACTTGAGGCACGTGACTTGGAAAAAAATCCCCCAAAACATCGAACAGTAAAAAGAAAAAAAAGCCAAAACATGAAAAATTTAGAACTCTGGTCACGTGACTATAATATCAATTAAAATCAACACATAGATCTGAGATCGCAAAAAATATTTTAAAAATATAAAAAGCATCCCGTATTATTGACATATAAAAAGCATAGATATTTAAAATATATAAAAACCCTAACATGCATTATTAAATCATGCAAGTTACAATATTAAGTCTTACATTTATAACTTGTAAACCACATTTTTGTAAATATATAAAAAGATCGATCGAAGATATATATATAAAAGGCAAACTAAAACTTATTCATTTTATAATTCTCTTTGTTTGCAAAATTTCAAATTCTCTGCCTAGAAAAACATCTAAAATGTACAACCCGGATCATGTGACTCTAATATCGATTAAATACCTTATCCATTCGTAGGACAGCCTCCCCACCACCACCACCACGCACAAGTAAATCAACATGGTATTTTTTTTAGATTATCATTGGCTAAAAAGTACATTTTCTCATTTTAAATTATAAATCAAATAATTTATTATACAGCCTAGTTTACAAAAATAATATTAATTTTAACTAATTTATTAAATATTATTTAGTTTTCGCAATTCATAAGTTATTACAAGTTATTAAAAGTTATAAAATGATTTCTTATAGTTTACTTTCAATGATGGGGGGAAAGATTTTAGATAATAAAATTGTTTTCCTCTCCTCTTAAAATCTCGAGGGAGATCAAAGCAAAACCTTTTAGATTTTAAACTCAACAGTAACAATATTTAAAAGTTTCTCTTCTCACCCCCCCCCCATCATAACAAAGTATATTGTTTAGATTCAAATATGTATTAAATTTAATAAAGGATGGTGAGCATTTATTGATTTAAGGTTTAAAATTATTCTATTTGTAATATAGCTCTCTCTCTATATATATATAAGATCTAACCCAAGAGTTAGAAAATAGATTAATTAAGTATTAATAAACCAGATAATCTGTACACAGTTACTTCACTACTACCCAATAATTAATGCCGTAAGTCAAATAAAATATTTTATGCAAATAAACTTATAAAGTGCGTTAATACTGTAACTGTATTAATATTTGTGAAAGTTAATAAGCAATTAATCTATAATTTGTAATAACTTATGAATTGCGAAAACTAAATAATATTTAATAAATTAGTTAAAATTAATATTATTTTTGTAAACTAGGCTGTATAATAAATTATTTGATTTATAATTTAAAATGAGAAAATGTACTTTTTAGTCAATGATAATCTAAAAAAAATACCTTGTTGATTTACTTGCGCGCAGGGGGGGGGGGGCTGTCCTACGAATGGATAAGGTATTTAATCGATATTAGAGTCACATGACCCGGGTTGTACATTTTGGATGTTATTCTAGGCAGAGAATCTGAAATTTTGCAAACAAAGGGAATTATAAAATGAATAAGATTTAGTTTGACTTTTATATATATACCTTCGATCGATCTTTTTATATGTTTACAAAAATTAAGTTTACAAGTTATAAATGAGTTAATAATGCATGTGAGGGTTTTTATATATTTTAAATATCTATGCTTTTTATATGTCAATAATACGTGATGCTTTTTATATTTTTAAAATATTTTTTACAATTCTCAGATCTATGTGTTGATTTTAATTGATATTATAGTCACGTGACCCAGGTTCTAATTTTTTTTTTCCCGTTTTCGCGTACTTTTTTATCACATAGATGTGTCAGATGATGTTTTTGGGTGTTTTTGAAATTCAAAATGGCCGAGATCGCGCACTAAAAGAGCACCGTAAAGGGTGTCAGATGTACTGATTCTGCATAAACTCATTTTAAAATGTAAAATTTTGGTCATATGTATGATCATACGTATTGACAGTCGCTGTTGAATTAGTTATAAATTGTAAATTAATATATTCCATTATTGATAAAAATCATTGCATGAGTAAAAAGAAAACATTGTTTAAATGAACTATGTGTAAGAGGACATGGGTGCTTTTTATTTATGATTATGTCACATTACTTTTAATAAATTCAGAGAAATTCTTATTCTTTATTAGTGTCATTCCTACAAAAATGCTATTAATAGATCTATTTTTTGTTGTTTAACACTTTAATTCCTGCAATAGTAAGAATAATGGATGTTTACTTGAGAAATAGTTATTAATAATTGTTGGTATTTTTCTTCTAATTTTGCAATGAATATTTTTTTATGCAAATTTATCATTAAAACATTAAACCTTAAGCAATGCCAGAATAATAATAAAAAAGTTTAATATTATATACTGCCCACTGTTTATAACAATTTGTGACCAAAACTTAAAAGAAAGGAAAGCAACCAAATATTATATGGAAATGGTAATAGATTAATGAAACATATGATTTATGCTGGTATTTTTTATCATTTGAAATAAAATATTGAAATTTATTTTGTTTAAAATTTTATTATTGTTTAGTTTTTCCCATGGAATAATGTATAATTGAACTAATGTATATTTATAAAATAGTTAACACCATTCTATTTCAATTATTTATGTTTATTTATGTTAATTATAGGTTTACAGTGTTAAACTTATGTTGATGTTCATTTAATCTTGGAATTAAATTTTTTTAGAAAAACAAGTTTTGCTGGGTATGGCAAGTTATAGGTTAATTTTACTAATAGAGGTTTTTATAATTACAATGATAAAGATTTGTTGTTTTAGCAAATGTGGTTTCTTTCTTCAATATACATTTAGCAAGTAAAAGTTACTTTATGTATAAGTGGGTGTTTTAGTGCATAGTGATTAAAATTAGAAGATTAATAGATATATGCAAATAGTCTTTATGCAGTGTCAACAAAACAAAACTAAATTTATGTTTTTTATTACTTAATATTTTTTTTCCAATATATTTTTGAATGAGTGATAATCTAATATATTTTTTATGATTTTATATGCAGTAAATTGAAAATTTGATTGACTTCCTAGAATCTCAGAATAGTTAAGTTTAATAAATCTGTCAATGAACATCATATGAGGTTTGCCTGTTTTAATAAATCTGAACAGAAATCTAGCAGTTTATTTTTATCTAATATTATACTGTTATATAATTTATAGTAAAACTTTTTAACAATAGTAAATAATAAAATCATTGCCATTAATGCAGTAGAATTAAAAGTAATAACATTTAGAAATAAATTTTAAACACATTTGAAAACCCAAATCCAGACAAGCAGGCAACAAATACATAATATAGTATATAATTTGACCTCATTTTTATTTATCACTTATAAATAAATGAAAAATAAACCAAGTAATGAATAGATAATCAATGAAATTTATGAATTTTTTTTTTGAAATCCACCAATGAACTAAGCTTAAACTAAACCAACTCTGTGAATAAATGGAAAAAAGTCAGACAATATTTTTTTAAATTATATCTTGTATCATATGTTGGTATCCAATATATTGATGTGTTTCAATGCAGATCATTTCACACACTTTAATATAAATTCAAAATAATTATAAGTTATACTGAAATCAGTATAACTAATCACAGGATAGATAAAGCTAAGAATCCATATTTGAGATAACACAATTTATTTTTCTATCTATTATCTAAAGATTAATTTAATAGTCAAATTTTATTAAGAAACTGTTAAATGTGGTGCTCCATTTTTCCATCTGATTATTCAGTGACTTTTGAATAGCTTATAGCTATTATGAAATTATACGTATATGCAGATCATTTCCGGAATCATAATACATCAATAAATCAAATGCTTATATATAATCCAAACTATCATTTAGTGATAAAGTAGTCTGAATTTACACATAGCTTTTTGGAGGTTTTCCGTGGTTCTGAATGAATTACATTTACATTTGAGCATTTGGTCTTCCTATTTATATAAATCTAATGCTAACATTTTCCAGAGTACATCAACAATGGAAATAAAATTAAAAGTGATTTATACAAATGGAACAAAAGCTGTACATATTGAAGCAGTCAATCTTACCTTAAGATTGAGCTTCATAGTTCCATCTACTAACCTGTATTCAAACCTTATATCCCATTCTGCTCTTTTTGTTGTGTATATATATTTTACATATATATTTGAGATGCACACCTAAGTTACAAAATTTATAGTTTCAATAACATTTTTTAAAATTATTAATTTTTTTTTATTTATTAGTTTTTTTTTATTAAAGTACATAGGTGCAGCTCAAATATATATATATATATATATATAGGAGCAAAATACTAAAAAATATTGATTTTTCAAATATTTTACTATATGTCATTTATACAACTTTTTCTTTTTAAAGTACTTTTTTCCTATTAAACTATTTTATAAAATCCAACAAGAAAGATGCAGTCATTAATTGTCCAAAAATAATTAAAGGGTTGGAAACACTTGTTTTAATCTGGGGAAGGTATTTTTAATTAAAGTATTTACTTAAAATAAAATGGGGATTAAGATTAAAGATTTTTTTTTTGTTATAAATATTTCTGTCAAATCTATTTCTAATCTGTAAATAGATTTGAATATATTTTTGGAATGTTATCTAACAGTTGCATTTTTCAAAAAAACAATGAACAAAGAAATGTAAAATTTCTGTTAGATCAGAGATTAGATTTTAAGACTAAAACTAAGTAATTAAAAGCATTCCAGAAATACCTGGGCAGAGTATAAAATGGCTGGATTTTACGTCATCAGCAAATAGATTAACTACTATTGAGTGAACTGTATTGTAAACATATTACATGTTGCTTGAAACTTAAAATGATGTAGTAGTAAGTCCATCACCCTTCTCAGCCCTGTTGGGTCATCATCTCTGGTGGCTGTATCATTCTGCTGGCTAAGAGTGAAGTAAAATCCAGACCTAAGAACTTTAGAATGCTAATAGAAGTTTGCTGCCACTGAAGAACTTGCATTTTATTTGCCATGCATGTGCCATACTAAATTGGACTCTTAAAATTGCAAGGTAACTTTTCAAGCTGTCAATGCAAACTAAATCTAGACTAACTCATCTATCAAGATTTCTTCTAATGTATTATTTAACTTTGTTTTTATTTTAATATATAATTTGCACTTAAGTAATTTCTATAAATTTAATTCTCTCTCATATGCTCTTAACTTTCCTTAACTTTGGTGTGGTCATTTATTTATATGTATTTATTATTTGACTTATATATCTGCTTGCTTATTATTAATATGGCAATTTCCAGCAACCTGGTGAATGTAATTTCTAAAATCCATTTTGTTTTTCAATTAAATCTCCATTAATTTTGATTTTAATGTTCCATCAATATATATTATTTGATATATGTTTGCCAGTTTGTTTTTGCAAATCAACATTTTATGTTGGTTTCTTATAAAATTGTTTGTTCAACTCCGAATAGAATAAAGTAATTCTACCCAGGATAAATTCCACCATTCAAGCTAATTAACACTTTGAAATCTTTTAAAATGTTTTTTTAATTCTGAAAAGGTGATCTATTATTGATTTTCTATAACTGCTCATTTTCTTTTATTTTTCCATACTCTTAAAATATCAGATGCTTAAATATTCTCAATTATAAAATCCACAAAGGTGGGATTGAATAATTTTAAAATAGCAGAAAAAAGATGGGGGTAAATCTTATTGTTTCTTTTACTAAATAAAATCTTCATGTATATTTTATTAAATGAAATCTTCTCTCTATGTATATATTATAGTGGCATAGCATATTATTTATATAAATTATGACATTCAAACTAGGATCATTTATTTTAAAGCAGTAATTCTTATTCAATGTCATTAGTGACATTTATCATTACTGTGTTACTGACATTCAGCCTATCTTTGTATATATATATTATGTGCTTTGAGTTTTCTAATCTGGCAGTTGTGACAAGTTTAAACCCATAGATTTATTTCTCAAGCCTTGTTCTAAAAATAGTTGACCTTCCCAGAACCATTTCTTTCATATAAAAAGGCCACTGGCAGTGATTCCCATAAGTCTAACACATGCTATGCCTATCCACTTTTTTTGTAAAAAAAAGGCATGCACATCAGTGATGTCTAAGGTATGCTTATCCACTTTGTCTTTGGTCCAGAAGCATGACTTTTTCTGTTATTTCTTGGCTATTATGTCAGCACCACAAACATCTTCATATTATTGTTTTTTTTTGCTTCATGACCCAGTTTCAATGCTCTAATATTAAAATTGCTCTCTGCTCAATATATATATATATATATGGTACTCTAACCCGACATGCTATGTTGCAACCAGGTGATGCTGCAGTACCATCAACAACCGGTCAGAAACCTGCAAGTGATAATTTTTTTCAAAAAGTGTCTGAATAATGTCAACTAAAAAAGCCTGAGGCTACACATATCAAAATGCTAAAAATAGGCAAGTAAAAAATAAATTTATATCAAAAAGTGCCTGAAAATAGACAACTAAAAAAGCCCGAGAATACACATATCGAAATGCTGAAAATTGACAAGTAAAAAATAAATGCCTGACACTGTATATATTCAAGAAATATTGCAAATGTCCAAATTTAAAAAAAACCCACTCAAAATGCTATAAAATTTAAAATTAAAAAAATATATATAGCTGAAAAATTAAAAAAACAATAAAAATAGCTGAAAATACATTTAACCTCCCCTCCCACAAGCTATAATTATTCATTTAAATTGACAAATAAAAATGCCTGACACTATATATATTCAAGAAATATTGTGAAAGTCCAAATTTAAAAAAAAAACAACAATCAAAATACTATAAAGTTTAAAATTAAAAATATATATATATATAGCTGAAAATGAAAAGCAATATACAAGAAACCATTAACAATGGTGGAAGGCGGGAAATGCAATATACAAGAAACCATTAACAATGGTGGAAGGTGGGAAATGCAAAAACAGAATTTCATCAAATTATTTATTAAGTTTCCAATTTGCATTTATCTGCGATGCATTCAAAAGCAATTATTTGGTCTCTGCTTAAAAATTATGGCATTATCATTTAAATTCATCAAGCAATACATAAAAAATAATTATCAATATAAAATATACTTCTACCACACAAAATAACTGAAATTCACAATTTACTTCTTAGATGTAATACTTAAAAAATAAATGATTATAAACATTATCAAATCATTTAAATTCATCAATATTTAATAAAAAAAGCAATATACAAAAAATAATTACCAATGTCTTTCCAGAAATTTCAATGATTGCACTTTTTTCAATTCAAGAAAAGCTATGACATCATATTTTGAAGATACAAAGCTGACATGTAATAGAAAAATTATTTGCAGCATAACATTTTGAAGATACAAAGCTTTCGTGAAATAGAAAGATTATATGCTGCTTCATAATCTGTTTTAGGAAGATCCCAAATTTTGATCATTTTGAATAGTAAATACTGTAAAAAATTATAAAATATATGCTACTTCAATTTCAGTGGCTAATTATTCAGCGTGGTTTTTTTGAAGTATTTCCCACAAGTTTGTGCATGTTTACCATTGTATTCATCTGTGTAAGAAAATAATCCACATTAACTCAGTCAAAAAATAAAAATAATCCCAACAACTTGTATTTCTAGCAGTACGAAAAAATTAACACGTAATAAAACTAAGCAGGTATTTCAAAAGACTAATTCACTTACATTTTGGATTAAATTTGTCAGCTTTGGAAATTATATTTTTCTGTACAATGTCTATTACGTCATATTTCATTAATGAGTAGAAACTGTGATCCAATATATTATGGTGCCATTATATTTCTTTTTTTAAAATTTTAATTGCCATATGTGTATAGATTTCATTCAGTATTTTACTAAGAATCTCATATAACATGCGTATATGATGAAATGTTTAGGCAACTATTTATCAGTTTCTAACTTTTACAAGTACGTTAAATGGTAATTTTAAAAATAGATTTGATTTACAGTGAGCACTGCCATTTTTCATTCATTTGGGAATGTTAATAAGTTTAACTTTAGAAAGAAAAATTTTAAAAAAAAGTTGTAAAAGATAATGGATATTTAATTCATTTTATTATTTGATAGCTAATGGATTTTTATGCTGCATATAAACTTATTAACATTCCCAAATGAATGAAAAATGGCAGTGCTCACTGTAAATCAAATCTATTTTTTAAATTACCATTTAACATACTCATAAAAGTTAGAAACTGATAAATAGTTGCCTAAACATTTCATCATATACGCATGTTATATGAGATTCTTAGGAAAATACTGAATGAAATCTATACACATATGGCAATTAAAAATTTAAAAAAGAAATATAATGGCACCATAATATATTGGATCACAGTTTCTACTCATTAATGAAATATGACATAATAGACATTGTGCAAAAAAATATAATTTCCAAAGCTGACAAATTTAATCCAAAATGTAAGTGAATTTGTCTTTTGAAATCCCTGCTTAGTTTTATTATGTGTTAATTTTTTTGTACTGCTAGAAATACAAGTTGTTGGGATTATTTTTATTTTTTGACTGAGTTAATGTGGATTATTTTCTTATGCAGGTAAATACAATGGTAAACATGCACAAACTTTTGGGAAACACTTCAAAAATCCCGTGCTGACATATTAGCCGCTGAAATTGAAGTAGCATCTTTTTCATAATTTTTTACGGTATTTACTATTCAAAATGATCAAAATTTGGGATCTTCCTAAAACAGAATATGAAGCAGCATATAATCTTTCTATTTCACGAAAGCTTTGTATCTTCAAAATGTTATGCTGCAAATAATTTTCTATTACACGTCATCTTTGTATCTTCAAAATGTGATATCATAGCTTTGCTGGACCAGCTTGAAAAATAATTAATTGAAACGAAAACAGTGCAATCATTGAAATTTCTGGAAAGCCATTGGCAATTATTTTTTGTCTATTGCTATTTATCAGTTTCTAAGTTTTACGAGTATGTTAAATGGTAATTTTAAAAATAGATTTGATTTACAGTGAGCACCACCATTTTTCATTCATTTGGGAATGTTAATAAGTTAAACCTTACAAAGCAAAATTTTAAAAAAAAGTTGTAAAAGATAATGGATATTTCATTCATTTTATTATTTGATTGCTAATGGATTTTTATGCTGCAAATAATCTTTCTATTTCATGAAAGCTTTGTATCTTCAAAATGTTATGCTGCAATAATTTTTCTATTACATGTCAGCTTTGTATCTTCAAAATGTGATGTCATAGCTTTTCTTGGATTGAAAAAAGTGCAATCATTGAAATTTCTGGAAAGACATTGGTAATTATTTTTTGTATATTGCTTTTTTTATTATATATTGATGAATTTAAATGATTTGATAATGTTTATAATCGTTTATTTTTTAAGTATTACACCTAAAACTTAAATTCTGAATTTCAGTTATTTTGTGTGGTAGGGGTATATTTTACATTGATAATTATTTTTTATGTATTGCTTGATGAATTTAAATGATAATGCCATAATTTTTAAGCAGAGACCAAATAATTGCTTTTGAATGCAATGCAGATAAATGCAAATTGGAAGCTTAATAAATAATTTGATGAAATTCTGTTTTTGCATTTCCTGCCTTCCACCATTCTTAATGGTTTCTTGTATATTGCATTTCCCACCTTCCACCATTGTTAATGGTTTCTTGTATATTGTTTTTAATTTTCAGATATATATATATATTAATTTTAAATTTTATAGCATTTTGGTTGTTTTTTTTTTTAAATTTGAACTTTCACAATATTTATTGAATATATACAGCATCAGGCATTTTTACTTGTCAATTTAAGTGGATAATTATTGCTTGTGGGAAAGGGGTTTAACATATTTTCAGCTATTTTTATTTTTTTTAATTTGTCAGCTATATATATATATATATTTTAATTTTAAATTTTATAGCATTTGGAGTGGGTTTTTTTTAATTTGGACTTTTGCAATATTTCTTAAATATATACAGCATCAGGCATTTATTTTTTACTTGTCAATTTTCAGCATTTTGATATGTGTATCCTCGGGCTTTTTTAGTTGTCTATTTTCAGGCACTTTTTGATATAAATTTATTTTTTACTTGCCAATTTTTAGCATTTTGATATGTTTAGCCTCTGGCTTTTTTAGTTGATGATTTTCAGAAACTTTTTGAAAAAAAAATTTATCACTTGCAGATTTCTAACCAGTTGTTGGTGGTACCACAGCATCGACTGGTGGTGACATAGCATGTTGGATTAGAGTACCATATATATATATATGCCAACTACTTTGAGTTTTATTAATAAAATTTATTTTAGTCTTATACAATCCCGCCATCGTAACTTATTTCTGTATTTAAGAGGATCTTTATGCCTTGGGGAAAAGAAGCATTCTTCTTACCAGTGCTAATTAAAAGAAATTTCATTAAATATTTGTCATATAATCAAATATGTTTTCAAAGGTATTTTATTTATTTTCACGACCATAATGGCATGAAAATAGTTTGTATTATATCTGTAATGAATCTCGGAATGCTTGCCGAAATAATGTTAGTCACCATGTTTCAGAACCATATATAATAGCAATTCTATGTAAATTCTTTCTAATAATTGATTGGCATCTTAATATTGGACCCACCAAAGATGTGTGTTTATTTATAATATATTATTTAGCTAATAAAGAGCACATGAGAAATATAGTGTGAATGACAATATATAATTATCTATTGTTTGGTAGATCACTCACTCATTCACGCACATACTAATGTGTGCAATTGATTTATATATGTAATTAATAATTTGTCATTATATTAAACTATATTTTTATTGCCACACATAAAGCTATGCGTGTATATATTTTAGTTAAGTCATAGTTGATAGATGTCTCATTATTTTCTTCGCTCCGCTAGTGAGAAAGATTTAAAATTAATTCTCGTGTTCCATCATTATGCTATTTATTAGGTGTTTGATCTGAGGCTTATGGAGTAGGTTTGAATCCAGGATGGTCCCTGACCTTCATCTTGGGCATGACTGAATTTGAAGTACGTTTTTTAAGTTCCAGCTCATGTTAGATGGATAAACATGTTTTGACTGGTACAATATATATATACAATTGTATATATGCTGGATTCACTGTTCACTGTGGACTAGCTAAGACCCTAATTCCAACCACAGTGAATGTTTGTTCTTTTTTCTAAAATAAATAATGATCTGCACAATTAGTTATATAAGCTGAAGAAAAAAATTATTTCAATAGGTTAATGATATAAAAGGAAAGTATAAAATTTTATTTGTAAGGTATTTTGAAATATAAGATAGCAGTAATAGATAATGTAATTTTTTAATAAATAAAATCATTAAGCAAAGAATTTAATTTATAAACATTTTTAATTAGGTAAAATAATAGATAAGAGAAAAATTTTCAAACAATGGACATTATGAGTAGATTAAAATATAACTGGTAAAAGGTTGTAAATAAAGAATTTTTCTTTTGTTTTGTCTCTTACACCTGCTGCGACTTTTGCTGAAGAATTATTTTATATCAAGACTTTTTTTGAAAGAAGCTTACTAAAAAAATTTACAAAAAAAATTGATTGGGAAATCGTGATTGTTGTACTTACTTTAAGCTGAAGTCTGTTTGTTCAGCATATAATGTTTTAGTCTGCAAAATGCATGAGTAGATCTCTTTGCCTTCGCTACCTTATCAGTCCTGAGGGACCAGAGTCATAATCATGTGAATCAGACAGAAAACTAAAGAATTGCATGATTGATGCCTATCCTGTATTAATGAATCTCTGCAATCAAAAAACATCAAACGTACTTGAATAACTGAGAAGACCTGCTAGTGACATCAAATGAACCCATCTTGACCCACCCCTTCTAGTTACCATTAACTATAACCTGAATGTTTGAAACAAAACCTGTTTGTAATTGTAAATTAAATCTAGATTTATGTTTTTTTTATATATGATGGAAATTGTATACTTATGTCAAGTCAATAATATTCTATGACTTTTTTAAAATATTTTAATTGCTGTTGGTTTAATACTTATAATGGTGATGATGAATCTTTTTAATTTAACTGGAATAAAAATAAAATGTTTCTAATTATTCTATATGTAAAAAAGAGAGTACAGTTGTCCATATATGTAAAAGTTGTTTTTTTAAATATGTATTGTCTTTAAAATATCTGCTTTTTTGTGTAAGTGATCATAATTTTATAAAGGAAAGGCAAATAATTATTTTATAATGGATTTTTCTGTCTGGTTAGACTTTCATAATGTTTTACATACTTTCATAAGTAAGGTTTTTGTTAGATTTAAAAGTTGATTGACTGTATTTGTATTATATTGCATACTGGGTGATCTATGGGTGTCTCAGCAAGTGTTCAGCACTCTTTTTACTAAGTCTTCATTGGGCTAACATACCTTTCTTGGGATCGCAATGAAAATTTTGGATTGGATCTCATATCCTTCAAATATACATGAATACATAACTGGACATGACCAACAAACTTTATGTCTGAATTCGAATTACGTTTTGGTTAACAAATTCCATTTTTTCTCATTGCAGTTAAAAACAGAGAGCTAGTCAGACTTGTGTTAGTCTCATGTTTTTGCCATCATAAATCAGGACTCATTCTAGCTCACAATCACCTTAGGACACAATATTTTATATTTATATTAAAAACCTGTAAAATATTATTGAAATGTTTCTAACAAAATTAAAAAATATCTTTCGGAGGAGTCACTACTAGTTTTTAATCATTAGAAGAGGGTTATAGCTTAAATATGTCCAAAAATGTGTTTACTTACTTTAACCATTTATTTCTTACAATGTGATCTCACCATAGAGTTAATGAAATTCTGTCTCTTTTTAAATTGAGTAACATGATCATTGACTAGAAATATTCTCAAAAAATTATAATATAAATTTGTCTTTATTTTCTTCTCATAGCATAAAATAAATTTTCTGATGCGCTAATGTAAATAATAAAGTTTCTTTTGTTTTTCATTCACTATTATTAAAAGTCTGTAGTATTGTTTTCTTTTTGTGATATATATATATATGTAAACCTGGTCATTATATATTAAAATTTCTTTTTGTGGTCATTTTTCACCCTAACCACTGGGCATACATTAAAAGAATTAATTCTTTTAAAATTTGAGGAGTCAGTCGCTTGGTAATAATCTGGAGGAATAGATGAGGTTCGAACCCCTCTACCTATATCTCTTGGTTAGGTTAAAGCAGCTCTACTTCTCTTATCATTACAATATATTTATCTTCAAAGTAAAAAAAAACATTTTATTTTGCATATAAATGTATTATAACATATACATGTAATCAAGTGAAAACGCAATGCTATTACTACACCATTATACTATAAATAAGTAAGCATCAATACAATCTACTCCATGTAATATGTACAATGCTAAATAATTAAGTAAGCATATATTGAATTTAAAATTTATTTCACAAATGATAAAGCTTCATTGTTCTTAAGAGTCTTATCTTTCCATGCATTGATATTCCATAAAATGTCACATAGATAATTTATGTAAAAATATAAAAAAAAACTAACAAAATATATATATATTAAAAAAACCAAAAAAAGATTTATAAATCCAAGAAATAATATATTTCAACCAGAAGACTGGTTTTCATCAAAAATATATATATATACAGTCACTGACTTTAATCTCAAAGATAAATATTGGTTTTTTTTATTTTTCTTATGCGATTAATCATCTGAAATCATCGATTTAAAGACTGTTTAATTGTGATATGAAAGTGAGGAGTAAATTGTGATCAAGAGAGATAGTTTTTTGAATTTGGAAAGATCAAAATTATTAAAAAAAAAGTGTTTCGATCGCCTTTTTAAAATTACAGTAGTTATAAAAAAATCTTTTTGTTGATCGTGTGTTAATGTAAGGATTTCTATAAATAAGTTGTATGTAAGATTAGTTGTTTTAAATTTGCTACTAAAGTTTTTTTAATTTAAGAACAGTTAGTTATTCTGAGGTAAAAGATAATGTTTTAGAGGCCTAAAGTACACGTTGTTATTGATCGATCATTTTTAAAAGTAAAGTTATCTTTCTGTGCAAAGGGGTTTTGAAGAGTAGGAGAGGAAGTATAAAGTCAAATATAGAATAGGTGGCTTGAAAAATAAGTAATATGGATTGCATTTATATTTTACAATGCATATATAATCGTCAGAAAGAAATTAGGTGTCCAGTGGTAGAGTGTAATGTATGTGATAAGGTTTTCCACTTGAAATGTTTAAATAAGACTAGAAAGGATGTAAGAGATTTATGGTTATGTAGACAGTGTATGAATGTGATAAATGAGATGAAAAAGAGGTTTCAAATTGTAAATAGTGTAAAGAGAAAGGCAGGAGAAATGAAGCAAAACATAAATGAGGAAGGCAGGAAATCAGGAGAAATGTTACAAAATGTAGTTGAGGAAGACAGGATAGAGTTTGTAGTGCAGTGATGAGATATGGATGAAAAAATAGGTAGTGCATTGGAGATGGTTGGCCAAAGAATAAGTAAGATAGAGGAAGAGGTAAAGAATGTAAAGCAACATTAAAATTGTTAGAGATGAAGTGTGAGTGGATAAAGAAATTATTAAGTAGAAATAATAAGGAAAAAGTAGATAAGAAAGTCCAGAAGGTTGTAGAGAATGTTGTAAATGAAGCAGAGAAAGTAGATTATGAGACAGTATTGATAGGTGATTCATTAATAAGAGAATGTGGAGATATAAATGCAAAGGAAAATAACAACAGGAATGTAAAAAAATGTTTGCCAGGAACTAGAATTAGGGATGTTACAGATAAAGTAAAGAAGCAAGGGAATAGAGATGTATATGTTATGGTAAAGTCTAATAAATTATCAATGTCATCAGATGGGTGAGTACATAAAATTGATTAAGAATTTGAGTATGGTTAAAAAAAGAACAGGGATAGTTGGATTATTACCAAGATTTGACAAAAGGTATATGTTAGATAGGGCATGTTCTATAAATGAAAGATTGAAAGAATTGTGTGGGAGAAATGATGTTATGGATGTGTGGCATTTTTTTATTGGGAAAGGTGAGTTATATAGTAAAGATAAGTTGCATTTAGGGAAACAAGAAAGTAAAGTTTCAGAAAGTCTGATTTATAAACAATGTAGTTCATGAAACTTGTAAGGGGAGGGTGGGATTTTAAATTGCAGTGTTATTAGAAAGAATAATGGATGTAAGGAAAAACAAAAGGCAGTTGATTTAGATATAAATGTAGATGTGGAGAGGGAATAGGTCTGTAAAATTAATGGTGAGATATTTATAAACATAATGGAGAAGAAGGAATCAAAAAAATTCTAAGAGTAGTTAGAAAAGAAAAAATTGTTAAAATTGGGTATTTGAATATGTAAGGTGGTAAGACACCAGAAAAGTGGCAGGAATTAAACAAAGCAATTGAAAATGAGCTTGAGGTATTAGCAGTAGTGGAAACACATCTAAGAGAAAAAGAATAACCTGTTTTGGAAGATTTGGTATGGCAGGGTATAAATTGAAAAGAGAAAGAAAAAAGAGTGGTGGTATAGGTGTTATATCAAAAAAATATTTAAATACTGTTAAATGCCAATAACATTTGTGGTTTGAAATAAGGTTGGGAAGACAAGAATGGATGGTTGCTATAGTTTATATAACTACTGGAGATAGTCAAACTATAATCAAGTGGAACAATAGCATATATGAGTGCCCTCATTAAGGATATACAGAGTTTTTTTAAAAAGGTAAGAGAATAATGGGTATAGGAGATATGAATGGGCATATTGAAAATTTTCATGGTGTATATAATAAGATGGACAGCTTTTGAAGAAATTTTGTCAAAGAATGAATTTAAGTAATGAAAACTTATCAAATAAATATGAACAACAATATACATGGTCTAGAAATAATATATCCCACATAATAGTTTATGTATTGGTAGAGAAAGAGGGAATGAATAAAGTACAGAAAATTAAGGTGTTTGATAATGAAGAGAGAATATATAATAGTGATCGTAATTTCTTTGTAAGTGAAATGGTTAGTAATGTGATGGAGAATAGAAATAAAAATAAAAACAATAGTAAAAGATGTGGATGGAGAGGGAATGATAAGAATACGTTGGAAAAGTATAAAATACAAGTTGAAGAAACAATGGAAGTGTTGGTTGAAAAAGACTATGAAGACTGGGGTGATGAAATAGAAAAAGTGGCAAATAGACTTTTAGATGAGAATATTCAAAAGAATAAAAGTAATAAAAATGAAAATTAGTAAAAGTGTAAAAGAGAGAGAAAAAGCATGCAAAGAATATAAGTGTGCTATTAAGAACAAAAAAAAGTGAAAAAGATATATAATTCCTAAATGGGAAAAGTACTTAAAGAAGAATAAGTTAGCTAAAATAGATAATTATAAAGGGAGAATGAAATTAAATAGTAAATTTTTGGATTATATCAATAAAAGTGGAAAAGATGGAAGTAAAAACTTTTGGAATTACATTAAGGGGAGAGAGAGAGAGATAGTATTACTGGATGAGGAGAGAATAGAATGTAGCTCTAGAAAAAAATTAGAGAGAATATTGAATAGTTATGTAATGGCTATAGAAAAGAGGTTAGATGTGATGGACAGAGGGATACAAAATGTGAAAGCATATAGTAATAGAAATATTAGGTTTACAGAAAATGAACTGAATAAAACAGGAAAGAAATTGACAAGTGTTAAGGCAAGAAATTAAGAAGGAATGGGCAGCATAGATGGTAATGAATTAAGCACATAGGAGAAAAGTAAAGCTATTATCATGTTTTAATAAGATGACACAAAAGAAAGTTTTTTCAGGTAGTTGGAATAATATGAGAGTAAAATTATTATTTAAAAGAAAGGGTAAGGATCATAGAAAATTAAACAATTATAGACCAATAGCAGTAACATCCATTTTATATAAAAAAATTCGTATATGGTGGCTGGAGGAGTTGCAAAATAGATGGAAAAAAATAACATAGTGGTCGAAATGCAAGAAGGTTTTAGGTTTAGATAAGTATATAGGGGATAGTTTATTTGTAGTAACATAACTTATGGATATGAGTAGAAATTCAGGTAGATAGTTATATATGAGTTTTATAGATATAAAAAAGGCATATGATAGAGTGACTAAAATAGATTGTGGATAAGTTTAGCAAATCTGGAAATCGATGAAGCTTTAGTGGGTGTTATTAAAAAAATACATGAATATAATTAATTACTATACATATCAATTGGGGGATATAAAATCAGTTAAAGTTAAAAATGAGATGGGATTAAGGCAAGAATGCTCTATGTCTTCTATTTTTTTGTATTTGAGTGAAATGGAAAGATCAATAGAAAAACTAGGAAGAGGGATAGAGATACCATTAATAGGTGGCAAGGGAATATATACATTGTCAAGTTTTTTTGCGGATAATGTCTTTTTGTGTGCAGAAAGAAGAGGGAAGTTATGCTGAGCTCTTGTTCAAGGGTAGGTAAAGATATGGGAATTAAATTTAGTGAAGAAAAATCAATATAATGATGGTGAATATTGGGGATAGAGAAGACAAAGATTTCTTATTGGGGAATATAAAGTTAAGTGTGGTGAATAGATATAGTTATTTTGGAATCATCTTGAGTAATCAGAAAAATTGCTTGGATGAACAGGAGAAAAAATTGGTAAATAAAACAAAAAAGAAAATGTTTAGTAAAGTAATTAACAGTGTTTTCATATAATAAATATGATGTAGCTAGAATTGTATGGAAAAGAGTTGTAGTAGCAGGATTAACATATGTTAATGATGCATTATGTGTTAGTAAAAGGGTATTAGATTACTTAGAGAAAGTACAAAGGGAAGTAGGAAGACATGCATTAGATGCAGAGGTATAGACAGCAAAAGAGGCAATTCAAGAAGAAATGGAATGGTCAAGTTTTTATATGAGAGATGCAAAAATTAAAATGAAAATGTTTGGTAGGTTGCAGTCTATGGATAATAAAAATTTAGCCAAATTAGTATTTAATTGGGTTATGAGTACAAGGCAGGAAACAAGATGGATGAGAAGGATAATGGAGTATGCAAAAGATTTGGATAAAGAATTTACATCAGTATACTTGTACAAAAGGTGGGATAATTGTGTTAAGAGGATTGTAGAGTGTTATAGTGGTAAGGAGTGAGATAAAAAAATAGATGCATTAATAAAAAATAGGACATTGGAGAGATGGAGAACTAGTATGGAAAGTAAAATGAATTTAAATATATATAGAAGTAAATGGAACATTGGATGTGAGTTAGTAGTTTATTGTTTAAGACTCAAATGGGATCTTTAGCAAGAAGGGAATATACATGTAAATGGAAAAATATGGGTTATTTAGTCTGAAAATTGTATAAGGAAGCTATAAAAAATATTAGGCATCTGTTACTTCAATATAAATAATTGGAAGCAGAAAGGGAACAAATAATAAAGTTATGGAAGATTAAATATGAACAAAACGATTATATAGAAAGTGAGTTATTTGTTTTTATGCTATGTTTGAGAAAAGATAAGGGAGATTTAGATATGAAAGTCATGGCATTGACAAAGATTATGTTGTGAAAATGGGAGGGAGCAATTATGAAAAAACATAGGGTGGAGAATTGAAAGGGAAGATAAAGTGGCTAACAGGTTTCTCCAGGCATAGTTGTTGAGAGATTTCTGACTCTGTATAAAAAAAGTCATAGTGTATCACATCACATCATTCAAGTTTGATGTTTTTTGATTGTACAGATTCATTAATACAGGGCAAACATTGGTCATGCATTTTTTTAGTTCTCTGGCTGTCTTACATTATTATGACTCCAGTCCCTTAGGACAGATAAGATAGCAAAGGCAAAAAGATCTACTCGTGCCTTTTTTCAGACTAAAACATTATATGCTGAACAAACAGACTTCAGCTTGAAGTAAGTACAGCAAGGAACATTTCCCAATCAATTTCTGTTGTAAAATTTTTTAGTAAGCTTCTTTCAGAAAAAGTCTTGATATAAAATAATTTTTCAGCAAAAGTTGCAGCAGGCACAAAAAACAAAATAAAAGAAAGTTTCTTTATTTACAACCCTTTTCCAATTATATTTTAATCTACTCATTAGTAGCCAATAATGCCCATTGTTGGAATTTTTTTCTTATCTATTATTTTATCTAATTAAAAATGTTTATAAATTAAATTCTTTTCTTAACGATTCTACTTATTAACAAATTACATTATCTATTAGTGCCATCATATATTTCAAAATACCTTACAAATAAAATTTTATACTTTTTTTTATATCACTAACTTATTGAAATAATTTTTTTCTTCAACTTATATAACTATTTGTGCAGGTCATTATTTATTTTAAGAAAACAAACAAACATGTCTTGCATTGGTGGTCAAGAGGTTAGCACGACTGCCTTGCACTTGCAGGCAGTTGCCCAGGTTGTGGGTTTGCTCCCCGGCAGATGCTATGCCACTTAAAAAAAACATTCATTGTGGTTGGATTTAGGGTCTTAACTAGTCCACAGTAAATGGTGAAGCCAGCATATATATATATATGTAAATAACTACAACCATTAAATGTCTGTATTTTTAAATTATATAATAATAATTCAAACAAATATATTTAACACAGTATTCAAAATTAAATAATATATTTACCAGAAGTACTTTCAATTGTTTCACTGACAATTGTACGTTTGTATTAACAGTTGAAAAAGATTGTCAGTGAAACAATTGAAAGTACTTCTGGTAAAGAATATATTATTTAATTTTGAATACTGTGTTAAATATATTTGTTTGAATTATTATATATATATATATATATATGTGTGTGTGTGTGTGTGTGTGTGCAGCTTTTATTGCATTTGTATAAATCACTTTTAGTTATATTTCCATTGTTGATGTATTCTGACAAATGTTATCATTATATATAGTTCAAATGTAAATGTAATTCATCCAGAACCACTGAAAACCTCCAAAAAGCTATGTGTAAAGTCAGACTACTCTATCATTAAATGATGAAGTATAAAGTGAACTCGCTTATACTTTAGCTAGGATTATATATAAGCATTTGACTTATTGATGTATTATGATTCCAGAAATGACCTGCAAATATCTGTTATTTTAAAATAGCTATAAGCTATTCAAAAATCATGGAATAGTCAGATTAACAGATAGAGCATCACATTTAACAATTTTTTAATAACATTTGACTATTAAATTAATGTTGATTTTCCTAGTATCATTATGTGACCTAAATATTGCTGTTGCATTTTTTTAAATATTCTTCAAACTATGACAATATCCTGGTTTATATCTTGATTATCCAATGCTTTAATCACTGAAGAAATGTTTATAGAATCAAACGCCTTTTCATAATTGACAAATTCAAAGGATAAGGAAACTCATATTCATTTGTCATTTCTATATCTTTTCTCAATACTTGGATATCATCTACTGTATTAAAACTACTTTTATATCCAGCTTGTTCTCTTGGTTGGTGGAAATTCAATGTCCTCTGTAGATGAGTTGTAATTATCTTAGTAAAAATTTTGTAAAAAACTGATAAAAGGCTGATAGGTACATAATTTCTAATATCTTCTTTATGGTATTTTTTAAATATTAATATTAATACTGCATTATTCCAATCATCTGGTACATCTTTATCATATAGACATTTGGTATATAACTTTGCTAAACTTTTAACCATTTCTTCACCTGCTTCATTTAATATATCAATTATAATTCCACCATTAACTGGAGCATTCTTTTCCTTCATAAATTTAATTGCATGTCTCACTACCTCATTTAAAATTCTGAAAATTTTAGAAGATATAATAAATATAGGAGATACTTGCTCTTTATTACTATATAATTCTTGATAAATGTTTGCCACCCATTTCATTATATTTTTTTTTTAGTAATAATTTTTTTTTTTTATGGCAGATATGAATTTCTCACCAATACCAAAATGTTGTTTTACACTTTTGAGACGTTTATTTTCTTCTACAGATTTCGTTGCTAGTTCACAGATATAGTTTTTTATATCATTTTCAACTCTTTTCTGTACCATTTTACAAAATTTGAGGTATTAAATTTTATTTAATACATAATTTTTGTATATTTTCATATTCCTTCTTTTCTATATATATTCTCTAGTCTCAGTAACAATTTTATTGCTTATTAAAGTTAAATAATTAATTGGGATTTGAACACAGACTTTCAAGCTTTCTTTAGTTTTCCACTTTATTTTATACAACTGATAAATATGATCACATTACTTGGTAGTAAAATTGGCATTGTCTTAGCATAATACTATAGTTGAAACAAGTACAATATTTTATGGTAAACTATTTCAAACTATTAACATACGTTAGTTAATAACTTAGTATTATTTTTTGGAAATACAAGTATTATTTTATTTATTAAATTGGAGTTAATAATTTTATTGGAGTTAGTAGATAAACGATATAGCATTAATAATTTAAATATTTTATGCAATTATAAACATGTTAAAATTTAATTAGTAAACTAGTAGATTTTATTTTATTAAAATTCAGTAATCAACAAAGATGAAACTAATGTTTTGCAAGTCATCATTTGATATTACTCAAACATAAAAACTAGTCAAAAAATTATTTATACAAACATTATATGTAATTATCAAGCTTAAATAATTGTATTCATCCTATACAACTACTATAAATTTTAGTACAAAATAATATAAAAAAGTTATTTCATGAATTAATCCATATATAAACTATTTAAGTATTATATCTGTTATTAATTATAAAGTAAAGAATTTTATTTTGGAGATTACAATTGTGGTGTTCAGAGATATTATTTCTTTAATTAATATATATATATATATATATATATATATTATAAATCCATATTTTAGGAGTTATAGAAGTTATCTCTGGTCATAGCAATTGCTATAATTATTATGTGGTAGCAATTTGATGTCAGTTGTCTTTAATTAAATGAATGATAATACACTTATATTTATCCATTTCAACATAAGCAATTGAGAATATAAAGAAGAATACATATAATGTTCTAAAATCATCAATAATGTATTAATATTTTATTAGATTTATCTATTAAAATGTATTGTTTCATTTATAAACAAAAAATACATTATAAAAAAATATTGCTAATAAATTTAATTATTAATTTATTATTATTTATTTATTAAGCTCATAATCATTGCATAAGCAATATATATTACAGCTATAACCTTTAAGACTATGCTTCTAAAATTCGATGGTAGGGACCTCTACAAATCATTAACACAAGATTAATAACTTTAAAAAACAAAAGGGCTACTCTTATCTTCAACCTACTTTTTTTTTAATTATATAAATGAAATCTAAAGAATTTTGATTTGATAGCATGAAGCGATTAAATACTTCACTAATTAAGTTGACAGTTTCTATTTCACACTAACGTTCACGAAATCTTAAAATTTACAACTTGGCATTAAGATCTTATAGTTAAAAATATTTTAAGATATTCAAACTGAGTCCAAAATTTGTTGATTTTTTAATAAAAATCATCCTTGGAGCACTCCCCACTGGGGCATTTCTCCACTACCAAAGGGATTACAACATCAACCCCTTTTGCCTCCTATGTAATAAACAGGAGGAGTCTATTGGCCACATTCTGGATCAATGTGATTCGTGGACTCATCTCCATAATATAATGTTGAACCGGATAAATGGCAGTGACCCAGCTAACATTTCTCTTAATGCAGCAATTAAAAAGGGTCAATTTGGAACAATAAGACTGGCCACTTTCATTAACTTCTCAATTTGGACTGCCAGATGTAGCATGATATTTGATCATGGCTGTGATGACTCAATGATTAATATTTTTTCAAATCCCTCTACAAGATAAAAGAAGAGGATAAATGAACTTGTCAGACTTGGCTAATGAACCAAACCTGGAGCCAGATGAGGCTAGAATCCTAATTTATGTGTTTATTAGTCCCAAAACTAGAACTTTCTCCTATCAACTAAACAAATAATATATTACATCTTTCACTTAAGAATAATCTAAATTTAACTATGAAGATCTTTCATACACCCTATATGTTTAATACACAAACTTTGTAATAATTGCATACTATACAATTAACTTACTATATCAACTTATAAATATTTTTATAGTCCTCGTAACTCCTTGGGCCAGGATAATCATTAATCAATGGAATTTCCAAACCTTATACATAGATTGAATTACTTTATATTCCTAACTAATTAAGCTCATGACACACTGCCTTAAGGCATTAATATAATTTTTGATTTTATTTATAGTTATTTATGTTACTTTCATACTTGCATTAATTAACCATCATGAGTTTCTTATACTGCTCTTAAGACTAAATTGTTGGTCTCATACAACTTTTGATATTTTTGTATACATGGCTTGCATACCTCATTTATATGTATACATTGAAACTTTCTTATAGTCAATGTTATCCTATCATTGATTGCTTTTGTATCCACTCTAATGTGTAAATAAAGTTTGATTTTTAAAAGTAAAAAGATATTCACACTAACACTCACAAATTCTTTCTATTTACATTGATTTAGTGTTAAGATCTTAGAATTAGAAATTTTGATTTCTAATTATAAGATCTTAGTCATTGTAAATCGAAAGATTTCACAAAGGTTATTGTGAAATAGAAACTGTGGACTTAATCAGTGAAGTATTTAATAGCTTCATGCTTTCAAATCAAAATCCTTTAGAATGGCCTGTATAATTAAAAAAAGTAGATTGAAGATAAAGGTGGCCACTCTTGTTTTTTAAGATCGTTAATCTTGTCTTAAAGATTTGTAAATGTCCCTACCATCGAATTTCAGGCACATAGTCTTAAGGTTATAACCTTAATATATATATATATATATATATATATATATATATATATATATATATATATATATATATATATATATATATATATATATATATATATATATATATATATATATATATATATATATATATAAAGGTAGTTGGGTATTATTCTAAAATTTTTAAAATATACATATCAGAATCTTTCAATATTTAAAATGATTTTTTTGCCATTATTTCAACTTTAATTTACCAAAAATAGATATTTGAAACAGTTGTCACTTCAACCCCAAAACACAAAAAATAAATGGTGAAGCAAATAAAAAGAAAAAAGCAAGAAGAACATGAAGATGAGGAAAAAATTCCATTTACTTATCTCCATGCAAAATAAAAGCTTATAGTCAAACAGAGATTGCACAATAAAACAGGATACAGAATCATATACAATTTTATATTATTTAAAAAATAAACAGAAGAACCAACACACATGCTGAGTATATTTAGATTGAAGGTCCTGACTAGCTATAATTATTAGAATGTATTTATTCTTAATTTTCTAATTCTAATAACAGACATATTTTTGACTATCTTTACCATACAACAAATTGAATTAAAAAGAAGGCCCACTTGTAATAACTACAGTCATTGTCTTTTATTTATGTTCAATTTGTCATACTACATACTGAGACTCAGGTGCCACCTCAGTAATAAGCAGTGACAATCTGTTACATAATAACATTGATGTTTTGTATTGAACATAAAATGATGTTGATCTTTGAGTAATAATACAAGAACTGAATTGAATGCTCAATAATATATATTTTTTATTTATTCTTTTATAGTTTAAAAAAATGTTTACATAAATGGAATTATAACATTTATATTAATCCTAAAATTGTAATGGTTGCATATTTTGTTTAAATAACTTGAGAAAATTGAGGATCATAATTACTAATATTGTTTAAAAATATTTGAATACATGGAGATATGCCAATCATGCTTCCATTTATTACTAAACAAAGAAGATAGGCAAGAATATAGTAATGACCATAGAATATCAGTACTATAAACTATAGCATTAAACAAATTGCTTTCAATTAAAATAAAACATAACCAGATATTCCCAATGGTTTCAAAAGGACAAAAAGCAGTATATTATTGTGTTTTTCTCAAAAAATGTAATAAAGATGTTTGAAAAAATAGTGTTTTTTTATTATTTCTATTGATTTGATATAGGTGTTTGATTCAGTTCATTCAACAAAATTATGGTTTGTATGAAAGTATATGGGCATCCATAAATTTTGCTCATATTATTATATTCTCCATCACTAAATGTAAAAGAATGTTATAACTGTAATAAAGTAAAGCATTTAATGTTACATCTAATGTTAAAGAATGATATGTACATGATCCAATATTGGTTTCAAATTTCAGGACCATAGTCTTAGAATTGTTTATAAAATTTAGCACCAGAGATGCAGATAAAATACAGTTTTGAGATAAACACTAAAGATTATTTTATTGCTTTTATTTGAGTTTATCATTATGATGATGACTATTTTTACTAACTAAAAGAGAAGTTGGATAATGTAGATAATGTTGTGAATACCACATTGAAAAACTTGAAATTTACAAACAAAACAAAAAATTCAGCTATTTGCCAGACAATTACAAAATAAAATTTTCAACATATTATTGATATTGTTAACAATGTTAGAATGGAAACTAACAAACATATCTTGTATTTTTTATTAGTTAAGCTACAAAATTAGGCAATGAAGCACAAGATAGTTGTTTAGATGCAAAATAGACTGAAATATGCTGCTATTCTTTTTAAAAGTTAAAATATTGACAATTTGTCACTACAGCAAACAAATTGGCTACAAATTCACTTATCATTTTGTGAAAATTATGTATATGATGTTTTTTGGTAACATTAATTTTTAAAATATAACATTTAAATATATTGTTGTAATACTATAAAATCTTTTACTGTCCAATCCTTTACAACCTAGATATGACAGCAAAAAATATTAAAAAATTGAATACTTCATAAGAAAATATTTTGTTGTAAAAGTTAGAGCTGGTTTTGTGAGTGCAATAGACCTCATTAATATTATACAGATTAACTGAACAAGGCTCTAAAAATGTGTTGATCATTCTTTCAACTTGGAAGTATAGAACACAAATTAAAATACATTGGAGATATACATTTATATGTACATATGAAGTATTCAAAAAATAAATATTTTTTCAATAAGTATACATATAAACATACCAGTCCATAATATATGTTGACACTTATGCTTTCCCAATTAGTTTATGTCTTATTAGAAGTATATAAACTTATTCTTTTTTTTTACTTTCTTTGCATTTCTTCATATATTTATATATATTGCTTATAATAACTTTTTTCATATACATTTTAATGCAAATTTTTTTTTAAAATGTAGAGGAAATTGAAGAAGCTCTGATGAAGACAGCTGGCCAGTCAAAACTGTCAGGAAAATAAAAAAGTGTTAAAAAAGTTTTTGCACTAAAGTGTATATGAGAGAAGTTATTATAAGCAATATATATTCTAGTTTGCTTGCATGTGTAGCACAATTGTTCTTATAGCTGTGTATTCTTACCAAATAAATAAATAAAAACCAATGACTTAGTCTTTTTTGAAAGGTCCTGTCTTTATAATTATAGTGTGACTGCTCATAACATTAATGATATTCCAATTTAATCAGATTATACTAGACATTCCATTTTCTTGATAAACCACTCCATGTGTTTTCCCTATTTATGCACCTTTGTCTCTGGAGATGAAGAAGGATTCCTTGAATTTCTTTTGAGATTAAGTCTTTTTTTGCACATGATTGTGGGATTATCTGAAAATACACTCTGATGGCTTGTGTTCTGATGCTGAAAAAAGCCAAATAGGTAGAAAATTGATTGAGATATCTATTCTATGAGTATTTGTGTTGTGCCAATTGCATGGACAATGACACTCTCCTTTCCCCATAATATGAGTCTTTACAGTTATTATTGGCTAAGCAATATTTTATACTATATGGAGGATCTGTAAAAGCAGAATTTGATCTTGTAGTGTTGTTGATTAATTTGTATAAGTTTGGAAAGGTGTGGAAGCAGAGTTTATATCTGTTATAGAAGATATAATGTAACTTAACATATTAATTGGAGATGCATGGTAGCAGTAATTTAGGTTTATTTTGATGTGGATATTAAACTGTTTATTCTGGAAGTGTAAGATTCTTCCATTGATGGTGGATTGTCTGAATCCCAAATTCACTAAATCATCTCTGTTTTGTTAGATTTGCTTTGGTGTTTGACTCAACTCTACATAACAGCTTGTTTCTGTGCAGAAAAGGTAATAAGCCAGAAAATTTATTCTGTTAGTACATTAGAGTGGGGGTGTATGGGGCACCTGATATCTACATCAAGCAAGATAAACCTAGATTATTGCTACTATACATCTCCAATTATGTTAATAAATTACATTCTATTCTAAATAATTTGATATAAACTTTGTTTCTGCACTTCTCAAATGCCAACAACTTAATCAACAACACCAAACATCAAATTCAAATTTTACAGAACCCCACATACAGTATATTGCTTTCTCCAACAATAAAGGCTCATACTATAAAAAAAGGAGAGCATTGTTGTCCATGCAATTGGCACAATGCAAATACTCATACAATAGTGCTCTCAATTAAATTTCCACCTATTTGGGTTTCTTTCAGCACCAGAATAAAAGCCACTCAGAATGTATTTCAGATAACCTGACAATCATGTGCAAAAAAGACATGATCTCAAAAAAATGGTCAAGGAATTTTTCTTCATCTCCAGAGACAAAAATGCCACAAATAGGTAAGATACATGCTATGCTTTATTGAGGAATTGGAATGTATAGCATAATCTGCATAAATTTGCATATCATTAACCTGATCATTAACCTGATTATCACTCAAGCTATGATTATGAAGGCATAAACCTTTGAGAGAAGTAAGCTCGTTCACTTTTATTAATCAAGATGCCCCCAAAAATAAGTCTTAAGACCTCCAGTCCAACAAACTCTGACTATTCACCCAGCTTAAAAATTAATAACACTGACCATATCTCACAAAAAAATCTCTCACATTCTCAAATTGATACTAGAATGGATTTGGAAGCTGATTTTTTTTTTAAGTCCCACATCCAAATCAAAACCACCAAACTATTTCAACAAAAATAAAGTCACAGAATCTAAACCACTTACTACTAACAATTACAATGACTGCCCTTTACTAAATGCTGCTCCCAATCATAATACCTATCAATCGGCTTCCAAACTATTATTCTGTGCTGAAAAAGCAGCTATGATTTCTAGTACAAACATTCTATCTAAATCATTTATCACTTAGAATCTACATCACGCTCCTAAAACAGATTTCTTCAATAAGGCCATACAAATTATTGATGAAGAAAACACACTTACAGAACAGGATACTCCAGAAATAACATCACTCAGAGCCACTCACAAATTTTCATTGTGATCCTACTATCCACACTTTTATCAATGAACTATCCCTGCTCTACTCCACAAAACCTTTAAAAATTACAAGAATGAAAATGCAATCATTCTCTCAACTACTGATAATGATCTTAAATTTGTTTAATTTTCCTGTCAAATCACTGTATGACTTATTCAAAGATTGTAATCTATATATCTCATTGTGAAATTCCATAATGTTGCAAAAGAAGCCTTCAGAAACACTCGCTAATCATTATCTAGTCACCATAGATGCTAATTGCCCTCTATATTTAGATGGAACAGTGTGAAACTGCCTAGCTGATTTTGATAGAACTGACTTACAAAAGGCTTTAGGTTCCTATGGAAAAATCATCTCCTTTGACTACAAACTCATACCTCATGCTCAAACCCATGAACTCACCAATATGGCATTATTCAAAATTGTACTCAATAAGGGCATTTCTCCCTTATCTATTCCCAGATTGATTGAGTATCAGGAGTGTCCTCTTACAATCACCCTCCATGGTGTCCATCATTGCCAACAAAGAGAGCATATCATGAATGAATGTCACTACCACATATGCATCCAATGCAGAGATATACACCACAAATATCATAAATGTGCATACAAGAACTCACTGACCTTAACCCAATCCCATGCTAACAGGCCCACTTCTAATTACAATTATAATAGAATTAATAATCACCAAACTTGGGCTCAAATCATTTTTTCTACATAGCTGCAATTTCTGGCCCCAGTGCTCAACAATTTACCGATGACTTATCTACTGGAAGTTTCTACATAATGGTTGATGAACTATTCACAGATATCTCTTCTCTGTCTGAAGAGGATGCTCTGTCTATGGCCTTTGCCACTGACCGTATCTCAAATCTCAGTCTAATCCAGCTGAATCTCATTCCAGTTCTGACATTCTTACCTCCCTTGGGGTTCTTGATCTCCCTGACAAGTCAGCTGGCCCTCCCAGCCCTAGTAATAAAAAATTAGATACACTTTTCCTGTAATAACTGAAGCCTCTCAAAATCCTCAGCAAATAGACCCAAATCTCGAACCCATTCCTGCTGTTTCTCCCTCATACAGTTCTCAACACATTACACTTTTAAATGATATCAACTATTCCTCCTTTCTTGCTGAGGACATTACTGAGTCTGTTCCTAAACTTGAATTTGATTTTTCTCCAGTCATTGATCTGGATCCTTTTGACTCCTCCTCTGGGCACATCACATCTTTGAATCACACGACTAAAAATACCATCTATTATGTTTAGTATTGTATCAGTTAATGTTAGAGGTCTAAACTCTCGTGACAGGGCTTATGCCTTATTACACTGGTTTCACCACCAAGCCCCTGATGTTTTTTGCCTATCTGAGACTAAGCTCCATATTGGATTAGATCTTTGCACTCTTGATCTCATTCATCACCTAGGCTACTTCCATTACTTCTACTCCTCTGGTTCAGGAGGAGTTGCAATAAAAATTTTCCTATTTCCTTCTTTAAAATTCAACACATTGATTCTAACTGCTTAATAGACACCATTTTTATCAATAGTTTTCCTTTTAATCTCATAAATTTATACTTATTCAAGGATTCAGATACAGTTCCCAAAACTACTCATACAATAAATTTCATCCTCAGAATCAGTCCTCTTCCCACTTTAATCATTGGAGATTTTAATCTTACTTATGAACAATGTCAAAGCAAATTTACACAATTTCTAAATCAACAAATGGAAAGTGGAAGAAGATTCTTCCCACAAACCATGTTTTTATCTTTACACTAAAAAGTACAGATCACTCATTGATCTTATCCTCTTTTCTCCTTTTCACCAATTATCGAAGCTCATCTATGGTCTGCAGTATTTTATGACCATTTTGCCTTAGAGGTTATAGTCAACCAAAGGAAGGTCTCACAAAACATTAAAGAACTACCACAAACCATTCGTATGCTTACTAGGGGCAATATTACTATCCAGCTGATTTCAGAAGCTTATATTGCCTTTACTTGATTACAGCTAATTTCTCTTCTGGTTCAGGCTGCTTGGAGGGCATTTGTTGACACACTCCAGCACCTTATCAATAGATGCACAACTAAATCCAAGGGTCCATTTCATATGCTTAATGAGCTTGACTCCATTACCAGAAAGCTCAGCTCACTTCCTTATGAAGCCCTAACTGTTTCAAATATTCTGGCTCTAAAGACAAAATATAAGCACACTCAAGGCGCCATTGCTGAGTATCTATCAATTAAGAGGGCCTGCCAATACCTTCATCACCAACATTTCTGGACCAGAGGCTACCTAAGGTGGGCCCTGGGCTCTGGCAAAAGGTCTAGGGCTCTTAGGTCAATAGAGATACTGGCCAACGAATACTCCACTGCTTTCACATTGGTCAAAGTTTGGAAATTTTACTACAAAAAATTCCAACCTCTAGAACTCTTGTGAATAGGTAATCAACTCCACATAAGATCACTGAAACTAGGATCCTATCAAAATTAAGATTATTCCTGGATAGAACTCATTCTGGCCTATATGGCATTCCCAAGTTTGTACTTATACACTTTCATGCTGTTACCATCCCGATAATCAAAGAAATGATTGACCTTCTGGCTGAAGGCACCCAGAAAATGGATGGAATATGTCCAATTGCCATGGTTTCTTTTATTAAGAAATGGGAAGCTCCACATCAATTGGACAACATCTGGCCTAAATTAAGATTATTCCTGGATAGAACTCATTCTGGCCTATATGGCATTCCCAAGTTTGTACTTATACACTTTCATGCTGTTACCATCCCGATAATCAAAGAAATGATTGACCTTCTGGCTGAAGGCACCCAGAAAATGGATGGAATATGTCCAATTGCCATGGTTTCTTTTATTAAGAAATGGGAAGCTCCACATCAATTGGACAACATCTGGCCTATCTCAATGTTGTCCTTAATGGTAAAGATAATTGAAGGCCTAATTAAAGAAGATATTCAAGACAACACTATAAATCAATTGTCCTCATACCAATTTGCCAAGAAGGGGAACTCTACTGCTGATGCCATCAGCCACTTTCACCTTCTCATAGATCAAGTTTTTAGAAAAACAATGTTCTGACCGATTGCAGTTCAACTCGACTTTGCTGGGGCCTTAGACTGCATCAGGGTAGAAATATTGCTTAGGGTGCTGGAGGAACCCTGAGTGTCTTCAGAATATCTCCTGATGATAGAGAACCTACTTCACAATTAAGAGGTATATCTCTCTCAATGGTAGACTAGCTCTAGGATTTTGACCCTGTATTTCCATTTCTCAGGGCTCACCACTAAGTACTCTTCTTTTTACGACCTATCTGAACTGATTACTGCTAAGCATTGAGGCTGCCATTCCTGGAATAGCCATCCCTATGCTGAAAGAGACCATTCACCATAAATTCCTATATGGATGATGTGGTGGTGTTCCTCTCATCTCAGGATGAGTTCACTAGGCTTGAGGAACTCCTGGTTCAATTTTCTCACAAATCTGGTCTCATAGTAAACAAAATAAAATTGGCCATATGGTCAATTCTATCAGGCAAACAAATACCAGGTAGATTTGAAGCACCCCTTCAGAAATTTTTCAGATTCCCCTTAGCCTCCCCCCATCCATTATGAGAAAAGAACTCCAAGATTCCTTATTAGCTAAGCTCAATTCTACAGTAACATCACTATCTAAGGTCTATCTGTCCTTATTGGGGAAGGTAACACTACTTAATGCTATAGTATTGCCCACAATAACATATTATCTAGCAGAATTTTTCCCTACATGCAAGTTTATCCAAAAAATTGAAACATTATGCAGAAAACTTTGCTGGGGAGGCAGGACTCCCATCATCAGCTTCAACATATTACAAAAACCCAAACTTTTTAATGGCCTTAGCCTTCACTCACTGAAGATTTTTTACCTCCAATGAACTCATAATATACTATTCAAGATTTTTAAGGATAATCCTGATATGGAGTGCCCTTTCCCCAAGGAAAAGATAGAGCCTACCAATCAACATCCACCTAGATTAAGAAGCATTTGGCTACAGAAGCAAATTACAGTAATTTTTCAAAACTTCCAATCATCAGGTTCTCCTTTTCAAGGGAAACTATAATATTGGAAGGTTTATCAATTAATGTTTCCTGGGAAAACTAAATCCGTTAATATACTTCCAATGAAATCACTCAATTTTCCAAATTAACAAAATTCATCAAACTGAGTCCAAAATTTGTTGATTTTTTAATAAAAATCATCCTTGGTGCACTCCCCACTGGGGCATTTCTCCACTACCAAAGGGGTTACAACATCAACCCCCTTTGCCTCCTATGTAACAAACAGGAGGAATCAATTAGCCACATTCTGGATCAATGTGATTCGTGAACTCATCTCCATAATATAGCATTGGACTGAATAAATGGCAGTGACCCAGCTAACATTTTTCTTAATGCAGCAATTAAAAAGGGTCAATTTAGAATAAAACTGGCCATGTTCATTAACTTCTCAATTTGGACTGCCAGATGTAGCATGATATTTGATCATGGCTGTGATGTCTCGATGATTAATCATTTTTTAAAATCCCTCTACAAGATAAAAGAAAAGGATAAACAAACTTGTCAGCCTTGGCTAATGGACCAAACCTGGAACCAGATGAGGCTAGAATCCTAATTCATGTGTTTATTAGGCCCAAAACAAGAACTTTCTTTCATCCACTAAACAAAACTATGAAGATCCTTTCCTACACCCTACATATTTAATACACAAACTTTGTATTAATTTCATACTATACAATTAACTTATTATATCAACTTATAAATATTTTTATAGTCCTTATTACCCTTTGGGCCAGGATAATCCATTAATCAATGGAATTTCCAAGCCTTATACATAGGTTTGAATTACTTTATATTTTTAACTAATTAAGCTCATGACACCCTGCCTTAAGGCATTAATATAATCTTTGATTTTATTTATAGTTATTTATGTTTCTTTCATACTTGCATTAATTAACCATCATGAGTTTCTTATACTGCTCTTAAGACTAAATTATTGGTCTAATACAACTTTTGATATTTCAGTATACATGGCTTGCATATCACATTTATATGTATATATTGAAACTTTCTTATAGACAATGTTATTCTATCATTGATTGCTTTTGTATCCACTCTATTGTGTAAATAAAGTTTGATTTTTGAAAGTAATATATATATATATATATATATATATATATATACTTTCAAATATATCATATATATATATATATATATATATATATATATATATATATATATATTTACCCAAAGTAGAAAAATTATTTGACTTATAAGCAATATAGTTTGTCTTATGACAAACTCTTTTCTAAACCATTTTTTTCAAGTAAATGAATGCTCCACATTTATTTATGGGACTCTGTTACTTTATGTATAAATGCATAATCTTTGATAAAAAGTAAATATATTTAAAATTTAAATACTTTGTTATTATACAATTTTCTACCATTGTCTTTTAGAATTTTTGACAGTGTCTCCTAATATATAATGCAACATTGTATTTTTATTAACAATTATTATTATCATTTTGTCAATGCCCATTCATTAAAATAGCTGAATTTAATACTTTTTTATAAAGTAACAGCAATGTTATTTATATTTTTCATTTTTATAAACTGAGGCAAATGGACATGTTTCTAATAACAGATTGCATAACTATATTCAATCATACATTTTTTCAAACTTTCAATATGCTTTAACTAAAATTATCATATTATATTTTAAAACATTTTTGAATATTTTATCCAAAAAGCTATTTTCCAATATTTAGAGATTAGATGAAGTTAATTTGTTTTAATTAAATGTGATATGTTTATCAAAATTTCAAAAATAAATTAATTTTAAATCTTCTCTTCATCAGTTCTTGCATTATTTTGAAAACATTATAGTTTATAAATTTATGTAATATGTTATGATTAACATATGTAAAATCAATAGTGATTACTAAACATGAACTTTAATTTGTTCCATACTGATTTGATTCAGGAATCATTATAAGCATTTTTGTTGTTGATAAATATTCAGCCATTTTAATATTTATATTTATTATGATATATATCATCTAGTAATGGTTTTCCTATGTATATACTTTTTTTCAAGCCACTTATAATAAGATTCTGTCCAAATTATCAATCATAATGATTATTTTCTTTTTCATAGCTAAAATTGATATGTATGTGCCATTAATCTTCTTCTTAAGACAAGTTTTTGCTTTAGAATGTTCAAATCCCTGTTGCAATTTTATAGGAATTAGATAGTTATGATGGACATATATAAATGTTTAAAATATATTACAAGAATAACTCCATCTTTTTAATCCAAACATCATATATGCTTGACTTAGATAGTTATGATGGACATATATAAATGTTTAAAATATATTACAAGAATAACTCCATCTTTTTAATCCAAACATCATATATGCTTTCAATTATTTAACCTATCATTATTTTCTTTAAACTAATTTATACAATTGATCCAAAACACTTCAAACACTTTTTAGCAAAACTCTTTTTTTGTACATATATACATTTATGTTTTGACTGACCTGCAGTCTTTTTCAGAGCTATGATATAATGAACAAAATAAAATAAAAAACATAACTATATAATAACACACAAAAAAAATAAAAACAACATAAAATATGTATATTAAAAAAACTGAAATAAATAATCAAACCCAAATAAAACAATTAATGTAAAATAAAATGTACAACATAAATAAAAAAATAAATATAAATTATACATGTGTATTCTTAACTTTATACATATATACATTTGAGGACAACTAATAATTTAAATATATTATATTTTATTATTATTATTAACAATCTACTAATTATCTTTATTCTTTATAAACTTTATGATTAGTAACTAAAATTCTTTCAGTTTTAAATCATATAATATTTATTATTTCTTTACCCATTCTTCTTTTAAAAATAATATTTTATATTTATTATTATTTTTGAATATTTAAAACCTATAAACATTATAATCTTTAAACTTACCAAGTTTATTTTGATCTTCTAAATGAAAAAAATCATTTTTTTTCAAAAAATTATCTTATACCCTAGCTCCCTCATTTACATATTATTTAAACTAAATATATATTACCAACAACTTTATATATATATATTATTTTATACAATTTAACTTTTTTTATTATTAAATAATTCTCATAAATTTATATTATACTGCTTTATATGTTTATATATATATATATATATCCTACAACTTTATTTACATATATATTGTTTATTTTATATACTTTCAATTTTATTATTATTCTTATATAATTCTCATAAATTTTTATTACACTGTTTTATAAGTAAATATTATGATAAGTTTATTTATTTATTTAGTTATTATTTTTCTATTATTTAATATCTATAAATACACAGACATTTATATTCCTATTTAACCTAACAATTTTTTATCATCTCCAACTCATTTATAAACAATTATCTCTTTACATATTTATCTCCATATATCTTATTTAATAACTATAACTATACCAATCTCATCCTAATTCCAAAATCTTTATTTAATTCTGGTTTTATCTTTCTTATTAATATAGCTTTTTTATTGTTTTTTCTTTAATACTTTCTGTATATATCTTCATTTTTATTGAACTTTGTGTAAATTTGTCCCGTTTCTTTTTTGTGTATATATATATATCGGTGATTTATTATCTTAATATGTTGTTTTAATCTTGTTTTTATAGAATTTTTTGTTTCTCCCATATATTTGTTATCAATCCCACTATCTAGACATTAGTTGCATTTTATAACATATACTCCATTAAATATTTGTTTATTATGTTTATTATATCTTATGTATTTGTTATCTATGAAATTTAATAGGTTTTTATGGTATTATATAGTTATGTTTTTATTTTATTTTGTTCATTACATCCTAGCTCTGAAGAAGACTGCAGGTCAGTCAAAATGTAGGTGTATGTATATGTATAAATAAAGCGTTTTGCTAAAAAGTGTTTGAAGTGGTTTGGATAAATTGTATTTATAGGATATTATGGCAAAAATAAACAAAAATATGATTTTAGTAATAAACTGATTTAAGTGAAAAATAGTAATTATTATGTATGTATTTGCTACATGTATATAATTTTTATGTCATGATTTTATTGCCAAATAAAATTAATTATTCTTTATTAAAATGTTGATTAACTTTTTATTTCTGTAAGCATCAATATAAATTTTAGTAGGAATACTAGCATGGAAAGAGATGCAAGTTTCTAGAGTTCAGGGAATAATAAAATAAACATCACATGATAACCATTTTTTAATGCTTGCATATAACCTTTATTAAAACAGGAAAAAACTCACTAGTGATATTTGCCTGTTTTAATAATAAAATAAGGAATAGAGCAGTTACAAATTGAAGATAAAAATATGTTGCCAATATTTCACAGGAAATATATATATATATATATATATATATATATATATATATATATATATATATATATATATATATATATATATATATATATATATATATATATATATATATATATATATATATATCCTTACTTCTATAAATCATGATTAAAATTAAATAATCTTCTGTTGATTTGGATAATGAAAGTATAAGATTTGTTCAAGGTTAATGATGCATTTAATATTTTTACAAGAGGTGAAGCTTTTACTCTTATTTAACACTCAAATATGATTCAAAATGTGAAAGAAATACAGTATTCTTTTTATTATTTATCTATCTCTGTACCTCGCTATCTGTTAATCTATCTGTCTCTCTCTCTTTTAAATATATATATATATATATATATATATATATATATATTTTTGGATAATGAAATTATCAGATTATTATAAATTAATTGTATGACATTTAGTTTTTTTTATAAAGTTGTTTTTCTTCAACCCTAATTGGCAGTTAAACATGATTCAAAATGTCAAAGTAATAAAGTACAGTTTTATCTATCTATCTATCTATCTATCTATCTATCTATCTATCTATCTATCTATCTATCTATCTATCTATCTATCTATCTATCTATCTATCTATCTATCTATCTATCTATCTATCTATCTATCTATCTATCTATCTATCTATCTATCTATCTATCTATCTAACTATCTATCTATCTATCTTCTATCTGTCTGTCTGTCTATCTATTTCTATCCATCTGTCTATCTAGCTGTTTATCTGTTTATCTATTTGTCTACCTATCTATGTATCTACCTATCTACCTACCTACATATATTTATATAATTAAAATGTTATCTGTTTAAATCAGTGTATAATTTATTATAGAAATATATATATATATTCAGGTTATTCAGTTTTTCCATATTTATACTTGGTTTTCTTCAGCATAAGCAACGGTTTATTCGATATATTAATTTTGTTAACTATATCGCAGCATGCTTTCACCAACTGAAGGCATATTTAGTTATAGTTAACAAAGTTAATTTATGATGTAAACCTTCTACTCAGCATACATTAGAAACATTGAAGCAAACAATATATATATATATATATATATATATATATATATATATATATATATATATATATATATATATATATATATATATATATATATATAGAATAAATTACACACTAATGTACCCAGATGACATTTCATTTATATCTGTAACCTGTGGAAATTTTCATTCTAATATACAAAAATAAATTGACATAGACATAGTCCTATCTATTTTATAATCAGCCAATTGATTTTTTGCACATAGACAAACAACTGGTTTACAGTTGTGGTAATACTTACAAATATAACGTTAAAAAAACTTTAGGATTATTATCAAAAATAATTTTTATAAAAAAAAATTATTAAAAGAAATAATATGTAGGTAGTATTACATTTTTTTTCAAAGATTATTAAAAGTATTATTTTAGTATCAAACGCGCTTATAATTTAATTACAATTTGTCCAAAACAAGTAAACCAAAGTATATATAAATTATAATGTATAAATTATAGTGTAATGGTTTTATTATCACTGGTTAAATAGAAAAAAAAACTAAATAATAAATTTCTTATAATAGGTTAATATAGTGAACTTAGTTGTTATTACCAAGCGCTTAAAATTTAGGGTTTTAAAAAATATACTTAAAAATGTATATTCCAGTTATGTATGTAATAGTCTTTTTGTAGAAACAACACAATTGGATACATTAAAATTAAAGTAAATATATATTTAAATTAAAATTAAAATCTATGTTTAATTTAAATAAATAAATAAATAAGAAGAATAAAAAGATTAAGACTGATTTTTAAATATTCATTTTCGTTTGCAGATTAAAGGATTTAAAAACAAATTACAAATACATAACATAAAATAACTTAATCTAAAGTGAAAATTCATTCTGTAAAATAATTAAATATAAAACAAAGAGCTCAATAAGGTTTAACATTTATGAATTAATAATATAAATAGAAGGTTTTTTTGAAAGAATATTATTTTTTTCTGGTTGTGGCTTCATTCTTTATAAACCATAATTACGTTTACAAAACAGAAATGAAAACCAATTGTCTGCCCACGTTTAACCTAAATCCACACTGGCGAAACTGAAATGCTGGATAAAAGATGTGATGTTTTTGAGTTACAACCTTTTTTAATGCCACCTACATTATTTTTTTAAAATATTTGTCTATGGTTATATGATATTTTGTTAAAACCGACATTTGAAAAATTTCTATTGTTTTTTATGATACATTTGTCTATTATTAAGACTGCTACTATTACTACTACTGCTACTATTATTAGTACTAGTACTTCTACTATTACTACTACCACCACTCTATCAATATCATTGCCACAATTATTATTATTATTATTATTATTATTGTTGTTGTTATTATTACTATTACAATAATGATAGTAATAAGAAGAAGAAAAAGAAGAAGTAGAAAAAAAACTGTATTGGGCTAACAGGTATCTACATATTTTTCACATTGCACATTTATGTTTACATTTGTAATTAGTTGGTGTACAAAAGCATATTGATGCATATATATACTGCAATAGTAGACATATATGCCGTTACTTCTCTCACAAATAAAATTATAAAAGAAGATTTAATAAATAAAATTTATTTAAATTGATATAAAAAATGCACAGATATATAAAATGTGCAGATGGTAAACTGATTAAATAATTATTTAAAGTTAAAATGATATAGAAAAGTTAAAAATCTACAAACAAAAGATTATTTTAAGGATAGTAAAAAAATGATGAAAACTATTAATTTATTTTCTTTTCTAAAGTTATTTTTAAAGATATATAAAATAACCTCCCTTCTTCCTTATTGTTTTTAAATTCATATAAATAAAGACAAATGATCCCAAGATGCAACTTATTTTTAAACTATAATATGATGAAAATGAATTTCTATTGAAATATAATGACAAATAAGCTTTTGGTGCATTTAACCAGTTGTAAGTCAGATAAGAGAAATTAAAATTACTAGTGATAAAAAAATATTGGTGTTTTCTTCTCTAAAGAAAAGTAATCAGTAAAGATGTGTACTAACCCACAGAACAAAGAAAAAAATCATCATCACCAATAAAATCCATGCCAAGTCATGAGAGATCGATCCTTGGAATTCAGTTATAAGGAATATTAAATAATATCAACAGAAGTATTAGATTAAACCACTAAACATCACATGATCACTATCTCATACTAGCACAATAATTGTTATTAAACAATTCAAAATACAGCAAAACTCTCCATATAGTAGTTGATTGCTCTTGTTAGCACAAGATGGCACTACTATATGGAGAGTTTTGCTGTATTTTGAATTGTTTAATAAGTATTAGATTACCATGAAGAAATTTTATTTGGATTTTATAGGATTAAAAAAAAATTGTACCTATATTGCAAACTGTCACAATGTAAGGGTCATGCAATAGACTTCATTTTCTCAGTGGCACTGAGTGAGCTAGCCTCCAGTATAGTAGTTCCAAAAGAATAACAAAAATAGATTCTTCTCCAAAAGGAAAGATCTATTAAGCAATGATGAATTAATCTTTGAACTGGACATGTAGCACATCAATGACCACAAAAAATGGCTTTCAAAATATTCCCAATGTAACATACAATAAAGAAATAAATGACATGTCATATGTTGCCAGAGTTCCTTATAAAAAAATAAAAAAAATTTGAAACTAATATCAGCATTAATTTGGAAATCAAGTGAGAAGACTAGAAAAAACAGGTAAAATATTTAGATTTTCAAATCCAGAGAGACAATCTCCAGCTTATTTACAAAAATGTGTATTAAGCCTATACAAAAAAAAGGTAAATGCATGGCAAATCTCTTTTACTAACTTCACACTTATACATTGGTTTAGCATTGTTTTCCACATAAACTACCATCTTAGCAAATATGAATCTGATTGAAAATGAAACATTAAGCAATACCAAAATAAATTAAATGAGATATGTTTCAGTTAGTCTTATTTCACAAGAAGAGCTAAACAATTTTACAATAAAATAAAAACAAACTCTCTTACAAAAGTAAGGCTTAGACACTGGTTCCATATTATAACGGAAATGGTTAGTCATATGGTTGATTAATTATATACTTATTTATTATATTTTAATTCTTTTCATAACTTATATTTCTATCCATTTATTGTTTACAACTTAGATTCTTTATTATCTTATTCATTATTTTAACCAACACCGTTACAATACAAGCAGAGAGCTAATACAGATACAAATTTAACTTCATATCTATATCCTTGACTGAACCCCAAGGCAATACGTACATATTATCTTGGCATTATTTTTCCCAGCCAAGAATTCTCGGCTGCTGAACAGAGCAAACTATTTCAAAGAAACTTAGCGAATGTCCAGCGCTTGCTATTTATTTTTTTTGAATTGGGATTTTGCACGAACAAGCAGCACATAAATATCTTAAACAAATCAGTATGCCCCTTTAATCACTAATTACAGTTTCCCCCCTGTCATATCTTGGTGATAGGAGAATAAAGCAAGGATACAAAATTTAATGACAAATATGTTTAATAATAATATTCACACTTTATATAAAAAATTACATTATAATAATAAACACACACTTATAAATACATGGCTATAATAAATATATGAAAATAGATCAGATATAAAAGTTCTTAAAGTCCTGTTGATAGAGTTCTATTTATCAAATCATTAATTTTATATTTAATTATGAATAGTAGACTAATGAAAATGCATGCATGCTTTTACCTAGGCTTTGTTGTAATTGTCACATGGGTATTTCTTTCGAGCACTCTTGATTAACTTCCTCAGTTTGTGGGGTTATTTTCATCCAGTTTGCTGGTTGATTCTTTAGGTTGAGTTTCAATTGACAGCTACAGAAGCGACAGTCCCTCTAGCAGGTCAGGCAAAGATCTTACATTGTGAGTCAGTGATGAGATGGCTTGAATCCAAACCCACATCCCTTTAACGCCACTAGCCACACACTTCTTCCATTTTTTTTTAGCTGTTGCTTCTCTAAAGTCTCTACTAGCAATGCCAGACAAAAATTGTAATTTTCTTAATCTCATTCTTTTGTTCATTGTTTTTAAAATTTTTTAATTAAGACTTAGACTTCCAACCAATTCTTATCATTATGTTTCTTTATTTAATTAGTCGCTGGAAGTCCCAATTAATTTAACAGATCAGGCAAAGATCTTCCATTGATAACATTTCTTTGTCTGTGGAATTTAATTTGTCCAACAGACTTTCACACCTACAGCCATATTGTTTCTTTTTTATATATCACATATTACATTTATTTTATTTAAAGTTTACAATTCATTCTTTTTTTTTTTCACATTTACGTTTTACATTTATTTTAATTTGTTATAATATATATATATTTAATGAGAGAGAAGACATGCATTTCTTTATGCTTCCTTTTCCCCTCTCCCACAATAAACAAAATAACTTTCTAGCATTTGACTTACAAGAGAGAAAGAGATGCCTTTCTTTATTTATGCAGCCCCCTCCCCTTCTCTTATTATTACACAATCCACAGTAATTTTGACATTAGAATTTCATTTTTTACTTTTCCTTCCTTTTTTTTTTTTTTAAAAAAAATTTATTAGCTAATTTATTTCACCATTATTACTTTCTAATTTTATTAATAAATATATATGTGTGTCGACGACTTTACATGGTCGTCACATTACATACAACAGTAAAGGAAAATATAAATAAAGTTTGCTCACAAAGTCATCACATAAACTTTCATACTACAACAAAAAAGCTTATAAATTACTCTAAGGTCAAACTGCATAATAACCAAATTCCCTACATTGTACAAAAAATAGCATGCCCACAGACATGATGCAGAGTATCTATTATGGTGAATCATGCACATCTGTTTTTACAAGAATATCTCAACACAGATATCTTCAAAAATAAACCATAAATAATCTTGAACATAAGTCAATCTTTTTTGAGGATCAATATGCAATGGGTTACAATTTTGTGCACATAGATGCCAACATCACATGTATTGAGCAAAATGATTCCATGTGAAAATTTAAAGGGGGCTGGCAAGTAGCTACTGATAATAATGCTATAAATAGCGAGGAATACTGCTTTTCCTACTTTAAAAAATTGAAAATATAATCTACATAAATTTAAGTAAACTTAGGACCTATATATTGACAAATCATATTACACATACAATAAAGTATTATTAATAAGGAAATATATTTTTTCATCCTCAACAATGCTAAGTCACAAAAAGTATGTATCGAAAATAATATAAAACTTTTTTGAGTATAGTGTGTTAGTGGAGATATTGAAAAATTCTCATATGATTTATTTGCAAAAGCTAAAAATATTGATGATGGCAGTGTGACTTTCATTATAAGATCATTTATATAAGACTCAATGTTAACAAAGAGAATAAATGTTTATGCTAAATCCATTTCTATACATTGAAGTTTAAAAAGATAAAATATATATTTCTGAAAATAAATATTTTGAAGTTTGACATGGGTGAAACACTCGGTTCTCTACAAAATTGTTGAAATTTTTCTCATAAGTTAATCATACGATTCAATACTAGTGATTAAAACCCAGGTCAATTAGTCATCATAACCTGTTATTATTAAATGAGACTGAATTCTGTGGAAGGTAGCTTTATTTCAGCATCTTTAATTCTAGGAAGACAATTATGAAAATAAAACTATGATTTACTTAACCTTTCACCCATACAAAATTAACATAATAAAATACATTTTATAAGATGGCGAATATCCTCATTTAATCAAGTATAATTTGTATTATAAGCTACAATGCATTCACAATAAATTATTAACAAAACAATATTTAACTTTAAAATCTAATTATATCATATTTAAAATACAGAGGAATATTAATTACCCATAACGTGGGATGATAACGAGGCCCGTTCCTTATTACATTACTAATAAAAGAATTACAGTTTAATTTATATATATATATATGTATTGCAAGGTGCACAAAGGTAATGCGATACGGGACTTTTAATAAATCACTAATATTATTTTTACGTGATGGAAATCTTTAATTATAAACAAAATTAATACCATTATTTTGACGTTATGGAAGTCTTTAATTTTAAAGAGAATTAATATATTATTTTACATTATAAATTTTTTTAATCATAATACAGAATTAATGCATTGGTTTTATCATATATTTATAGGCTGACATGTTAAGCAAATTTATTTCTATAATTCAATAATGAGAATTCGCTCGTGATTAAAAAAATGTTCCTATATTTTTTATAATGAAATTTTGATTTTATTATGATTTTTTTTTTAAAACACAATTTTTAATCATTTTTTTCTCTTTTTTTTTTTTAGATTTAGTGAGTGTAAAATGTTTATCACGCTAAAATGGATTTTCTCACAGCTTGCTCTGATTTGAATATAAAATTCCTGATTGTCGGTGTATGTGTATTTGTAAGCCTTCTCTGTCTAGAAGCTAATTTTAGTGATAATTCAGATTTAGAAGCTGCATTGACGAATAAATTCGTAAAGTCATTTTATCTTCAAGAACATGCACGAGAAACTCTAGAGTTTCTTTACAGCTGGACTTTCAATGACTATAAAAACATGCACATTCACACTCCGAATCGTATATCTAGATGGTTAGAACAATAGGCAGGATATATCATGATTTTATTTATAGGATCATTCGTTTATTGTATCATTACAACTTCATATTCATTTGTTACAATTTTGTTATAATCTACTGAACACATACTTTCCGGCACATTTAGTTATCCATTATATCATGCATCATCTTTATATAATCAGTGCTCATAATAAATTTGTTTAATTTGACGTTTATTGATTTGCTTGGTTTTTATTCATTTTATCTTAGATAAATTTTTGTTTCATATTTATTTTTTTCATTTGTTGCAATTTTGTAATAATTTCTTGAACACAGACTTTCAAGTATCCTCAGCCAACTCTATCTTGTACATCATCTTCTACACACACAAACACAAACATATGCATATATAATCAGTGCTCATAATAAATTGGTTTATTTTGATGTTTATTGATTTATTTAGTTTTTATTCATTTTATCTTAGAGAAATTTCTGTTTGATAATTATTTTATGAGTACACTTTTTTATTTACAACAAATAAACATTTTATGCGACCCCATCCCTATTTTTCAATAATGTAATAATATCTTACAATTTACTACAGTTCTCTTTGTATAATATCTCATAAACTGTTCTTACAATTATTTTTTCTTCTCACTAAAACCAAATATATTTCTAACACCCTGCATGGAAAGACAATCTAACAATTCTAGCAGATATCCTCGATGGAAAGACAAGATTTGGGTCAGGTCGTAAAAATGAAAGTCACAAATCACTTCAATATTATCATTTTTATTATGAAAAATTATCTCGAATAAGTCATGTTATATATCTTTTTTTTTCAACATTTTACTACAAATGTGGTGAAACTGTCTATGAAATTGTCATTTTAACATTTAACTTTAAAAATTTAGAATTTGTGAACCAATGTAAAAATAAATATGTTTAAAACTGTTAAAACTATTTATATGTTAATTTGTTTTAGGTAATGACTATTTTATCAGCTTTATTACAATCTTTCTTATTTGCTCATTCTAACAATGTATAAATTTTTATATTTACTGTAATAAAACAGAAGATATGTTATAAATTACATTTGTTGTAATTTTTTAAAAATTCAAGATGGTGAATTTGGAAACTCAGGTAAACTGATAAAAATAAAAAACAATTTAAAATAAAATGAACTTAAAACCTTTAAACTGAATAAGTAAAAATAATAGAAATAATCAGTTAATAATGTGAATCTTGTCTTTTTTATTTGCCTGTTTATTTATTTGTTATGCACCTGTGAATGTTATTTTTAATGCAAATCATATGGTATCATTGAATGAAACCAGTCTGATTATTAGGGTGGGATTTTTAACATTAGTGAACATTTATCTTTCTTCTAATTGCAAGGTTGTTTACTTATAGAATTAATATTGAACTTGGTAAATGAGCCTTTTTAAACATGTGCTGTCTAGACAGAAAATAATTAACTTTTATTAAATTTATTTAATTATTAAAAAACCATTTATTTAACTTTAAGAAAATTATATATTTAATTAAATGAAATTTATTTTATTCAAAATAAACAATAATTTACCTTTAGAAGTTCATTAAGGTTGTCATTGATTAAAGTACCCTTTTTAAAATATATTACCTTTAATAATTTCTTTTTAAACTTCTCCATCTTTCAAGTAACATGCAAAAATACTATCACCATATATATATACTAGATATAATCAATATTTTAAACAATAAAAGTCATATTTTACCTACTAAAATATATATTTAGGTTAAAATCTATTTTAGTTAATTATCTTTAAGTTTAATGTCTCAAATTATAACTTTAAACAGATATTACATTAATTAATATTTTATAAAATACTACTTTAAATGCAGCCTATTTTGTAACCTTGCAAAAAGTAGAAACTTTAATGTAAATTAATAACCATAATTTAGAAATAGTAATGGCCTTATTTACTTCGATTAATTTTAAAACACAGCTCATTCTAGCTTTTGTTGAGGTTTAAACTACTTTATTTGGAATTTTAAGTAAAATATTAAACAAGTTACTTGATATTACTTTAGAAAATCATTATCCAAGCATGTTTAACAGTTCATTTTATTAATAAATTAAAGTACTTAGTATAGCTTTATATATAAGCTTAACAGCTATGAAGTTTATTTATTACAGAATTGTGTTTATTTAAAAGAAAACAATTTAAAGCACTACAAATTATATTTGACTCTTATAGGTAAACGTTAAATTACAATATACATATAATATAAAATATGCCTATAATTTATTTTAAAATTCAATTACCATTAACATCAACGAATGTCTTTATAAGATAGAAAATAGCTTCTGATTCAAGAAAACTTATCATTAGGGTTTTAATTTATTTTTTCATAAAAAAATAACCACATTGTCAAATAGTATTTTATAACTTGTATTTAATTCATGAGTATATAAAGATTATTTATAATTCATATTTTTAATTTTACTTTTAAAAACTTTAGCATTTTATTTAAAATTTAATTTATTTTGACCAATATAAATTTTATTATAATTGCAAAAACTTTTATAAAATTTACAAGCAATAAATTTTTTTATCAATAGAATATTAAATAGTTTAAAGTACTTTTGTGATATCAAATCTATTTGATCACAAATGTATTCTTGGTATAGTTTATAATGTTTTTTGAAATTGCATAAAATATATATAGATTAAAACACTGTCAACAAAAGAATTAAACATTATAAAAATTGTATTAAAAATATATATTATAACTCAGCTTTGTATATTCATAAACTGAACACAAATTATAAAATATAATTTAACAATGTACAGGTTATCTTTTATGAAAACAATAAATTAAAGAAGAGGCAAAAATGTCTAATATTATATCTGATTAAATCTCATGAAGTCATGATTTGATGTTAAGAATAAATTGCTTTTGAATTGAATTATTGCAAACCTATTTTATATGTGTATATATGTTGTTGGTATCTAGTTGAATTTTAGATTAAAGATCTACTTGCTAATAGATTAAATAATGGTCATGAGTGAATTTTAGAATATATATATATATATATATATATATATATATATATATATATATATATATATATATATATATATATATATATAAACATTATAAGCATAAAGCTAAACTAGTCAATATAAAATCAAAACTACCCCAAATCCAAAATTAAACCAGACCAGACTTGAGAAGTCTGCTTGCAGCAATGAAACCTTAGGTTGTGTTTTAATATTATTTTTATGCTGGTCTGGTTTAATTTTGGATTTGGGGTAGTTTTGATATATATATATATATATATATATATATATATATATATATATATATATATATATATATATATATATATATATTAACCTACACCCCCTACACTGCTCATATACATTACATGAGCGAAATGCCCAGGCGCCAGTTCTATTAATGAATAGAACAATATAATAAGATATATAATACAAAATTATTACTGAGACTCTATATTTAAGTTTATGTTCAGCTCAGCTCAGAGGGAGGCTATAGGCAGTTCATAAGATATATGATAATAAATGAATAAAAGAATAAATATTACAATACATTTAATATAATGTAAATTCCTTTGTTAATTAATTGTATGATAAAGAATCATAATGTTTATTTGGTACAGTCTATTAAAATATATTTTAAACTTAATTTCTCCCTTCATCCAAGTATAACATATATCAGCTTGCTATAATTATATTCTTAAACAATTCTATGACTTGTCATATCATAATCTAAACATCTACTTTAATGCCAATCAAGAAATAAACAATAAGATCTCAGGGAATTTTAACAAACACAGTTGAATTAAATAAACTACATTGGCCCATAAGTTATAATTCTAAAGTATGATAAAAAGTAATGAACAAATTGACTAAATGTTTTACTGTGTTTCAGTAATAAGATAATGACAGAAATAGGGTATTTTAATCTCTTATCATCATCTAACAAATATACTAACTTGGCAACTTTTCTAATACATTTGTCCAGTGGCAAATGTTCTTTTATAATGTTTGGATTAAGAAAAACAATATTGTCAGACACTAGAAAATTTAATATTGTAACTCTAAAATAATATATCTTTTTTGTAATAGATTTATGAAATGTGGAGATGTGGAAATGGAAATATGAATGTCCACAAAAATAACTCAAGACACAGTTTTTAAGATTTTAAATAACTAAAACAAATCATTTATTACAATAAAATAAACTTGGTTTAACATGATGTTTACAAATGGACTATTTGTCTTACAGATTTTTAAATTATCAAATAAACTTTAAGCATCAGCTTAGGATTATCCCTACTATCAAAGCAAATTAATAACAAAACTTAAATATCCTGACTTCGAACACATGCTTTGCCTACATGTTTCATCTACATGACAATAAATAAATAACATCTTATATGATTAGCACAAAAATACTTTTGAGAGGAAATTACTCTTGATTAACAAAATAAAGCAAATTAATTATATTTGGCTCTCAACAAAGCAACTTTCTCTAATTGACTAAACAATCACTTTCAATTACATATACCTTTCATGCATAGCAACAAAATCATGTTTATTCTGGTGATTTGATGATTTATAACCTTTATTTAAATAAATACACTGTATTTTAAAATATTTATTTCCCATTTTAATCTCAACACTTTATACTTCTATTTAAATGAATGTAATGTATTTCAAAAGCATTTATTTCTCATTTTAATTTCAATAAATCTATATTTTATACACGCAATATTATTTATATTATGCGTGTGTGTGCACGTTCAAGCAGCATTAATATAATACAATCTTTTCTATAAACTCTCCATTCATTAAGAAAATATACAATTATTTTATTTCGGACAATGTCGTAATTCATCAATGAAATAAGACACTAATATTACATCAAGAAATAATCTAACAATTTATCTGGCCACCTATTAATTAACACAGCTATATTTTCATGATTATACATACTATACGTTATAAAGGAATTCTACATGAGGAGCAGATAAACTCTTACTGAACACTTCTACAATAATCCATCTGATTCTAAATATACTTTTGGTGGGGACTTTTCCTCATCACCAGAATCTAAAAAAAAAAGTCACATAACTTCCTAAGCATCATTTAATCATACTTCAACAATAACTCATCTACTTCTAATTACATTATTGGTGGGGACTTTTTTCTTATCACCAGGATCTAAGAAAACATCACTTCAAAATATCATTTAATCATACACATATAATATCAACTAGGTTCTACTCATGGAAAATTATTAACATAGACTAAATAAGCAAAATCTTTTATCCCTACAGACATTATAACGCAATCAGATTTCTTTCTATTCTCATAGCATTTCTAAATATTGAACATTATAAATACACGCTGGCAGATAAATACATACAGATAACATACCAATCCATTCAACTCAGTAGAATATGACAGTGCCTGAAATTTATACATAAAATATTCACAAACTGAACTTTATCAAACAAATGTCATAATTGTGCAAAACAAACACACACCCACGAACAAAAATATATATAAAATTAACTCTAAATTACACACTATGCAGGCAACAAGGTAATTAAATATTGCATTAAGGTATAACTTTTAATTCAAAATAAACTTTAGGTTACTTTTAAAATTTAATATTTGTAATTATTATGAACAAACTTTCTTTCATATCTTGCACTATACGTTCATTGATTCAAAAAAAAAAATTTTCACTTTGAGATAATAAAGTATGCAAAATAAATATAAACCTCTCTAGTAATATATTAAAAAAAATATTTCTTTCTTTTACCTTCATAAAAGAACAATAAGACCTATTTGAACACAATCAATTTTTACCAGCGTATTCCTCATTTGGATACACTTCAGAGATGGTCATGAAGGTCAAAATAACCCAAATTATAAATAAACATAATAATAAATAAGCCTATCTACCTATCATATACATTAATTATGACACGCAATAAAAAAATAAAAAAACAAAGGTTATTAGTTTTGTAACTTAAAATAAAAGTTCACTTGCAAAGCTCTGTTCCAGGTTTATGAAACAATATGGGACACAATTCAAATTGAATTTAAATTAAAATAAACTGCTGTAGGGTAACCAAACAAATATAATCATGCTTAAATCAGACTCAGCATCTTCAATGTTCATAACAAAGTTATTTAAGTTACTGTATCATACATAAGCAATCAATGTGTCTTTTATTATGATGAGAATATAATAAATTCTTAACTACTGTTGGACAGGAATTATCTCACTTATTCCGTTGTAGTTCTAAATTAAATATGTAATTATTTTAGTAGTTTCTTGAATAGCATTTAACACTTTATAATTTATTATACACCTGGTTTATTCTTAAATATTTTCCATTAAGATACCGTGTTTCCTTAGTAATTTTTCAATTAATAATATTTTGTTTTATTTTCCATCTTTATCGAAGAGAACAAAAATTACCAGCATTTTTATTCTTCCATTCGATTTAAGCAAATATTTAATTTGAAGAAGCTCACATTTTATTTCCTTCATTTAAAATATGTATTATTTCCAGAAATACCAGACAAACAAATACTGTCATTTCTTTATGATGAATTTAAACATGGCATGATTTATCAAACTATGCATATCCTTAAATTTATGTTTAATTCTCACAAAAACATAACACGGAAAATAGTGAAGAATTAAAATATATTCTGTAAAATAGTTCTGCATGTGTTTTCCAGATATATTAAAGAACACACATTGGTTAATGATACAACAATAATATTCATGCAATTAATTCCTATTTAAAATGACAATTAAGTGAAGTAACATAGACTGGACGTTATTAACATACATTTTTAAAAGAGCAATAGTTAGGAAGAGTTAATTCAATATGTTTAAATCAATGAGAGTATAGTATACTGAGTATTTTTTTTAAAATTTAGAACTGCATTCTGAAATTAACTTGTCCCATAATAAATTTCTTGGGATTCTTTTGGAATTTTACTCCAAAGTCCTTTTAAAATCAATTTGACTTCAGCAACTGGTTTTACTTTCACAAAAATGAACCACTGTTTTTGGCTACAATTACATTACATAATAAGCAAATTTTCCACTGGAGATATTTGTTAAATAGCTCTCTTTAGCAAAGTTCATTTCCTTCCACAAGGTTACTCCCATGCTTCTCTCCTAGCTCAGCTAATTACATATTCAAAAAAAATCTTTTAAAAAAAATCACTTTGATTTTAGAATTAAAATCAAGATAAAAAATAATAATAAAATAAATAGCTTTTACAAATTGAAAGAAAAATGAATATTAATTAACTATTAAATAAAAATGATTAATAATTTATTTAATTTGTAAAATAACCCATTGATTCAACTATCTATTAATCATTGGAAAGAAATATATATTTGTTAAACTATTTATGATAACTACTGTAATTTAAATGTTTTTATTGTGAATGTACTATTGTTTGCTGTTATTAAAGATGAAAATGAAATGAAACATAATACAGACATATATGCATACACATGTACTGCAATCTAAATATTGAACTATCTTAACTAAATATAATTGAAATGGCTATTAATTTTTGACAAAAGGATAAGTATTAATGAATAAAGGATCTCAAAACCATTCAACTAATATTACAATAATATAAAATAACTTTGCATCTTTCTGACAAAATGTATTAATTCCATTAATAAACAACCCCTCTTCCTTACATTAAATACCTCATTAACCACACTAATAATAATGAATACCTACCAAGTGATCAATAAACTGCATAAGCAACCCATATCTAAGCTTTAAACAATCTCCATCAAAAAAATTTTAAAATTCTAAGGCTATTTTTTTTAATATAATATAACTATTCAGTGCAGATACAAAGTACCTTAAATCCTTGTGCCCATTCAGATGGTCACAATATATATATATATATATATATATATATATATATATATATATATATATATATATATATATATATATATATAGTAATGGGTGGTTCCTGACTTCACATAACAATAGACTTGATAGACCATCAGAATGGATGAGAAGGTACTTAAGATTCCTAAGTTTCTTGACTCATATTCATCCCAATATTACTATTACAAAATGATGTAATAGCATATGAACAGGTGTAGTCATCTCCTTTCTTCATCCTTAACTCTCATTTATCTCAGAGCTTGAGTTTAGGAAGAATATGCATAATATTTTATTTAAGGGAATTTTAATTTTACTAACTCTATTGTGCAAGCAAGTGATAAATTGATCAATAAATAAAGAAAAAATGCAAACAACAGTTTTTAATTTGAAATCATATGTTTATCAATTTTATTTACAATTTTTATAATTTATGCAATGAGATTATAACAAAATCAAATAATCTGCTTGGATATTTGAGATGATTCTTTGATTAATACAGTTAATACTTATCAATTAAATCCTTGCTTTCCCTTCAAAGTATAATCATTCAATATCAATGCTAAAAAAAAATTAAAGCTGGTTATTATATATACTTGCTAATTTAGACTTTAGTAAAAATTATAATTCATTTTCTCCAACATGTTTATTAATTCATTTACATTAACAATTTAGCGATAGTATAAAATTCCTCTTTCCATTATGATTTGTTTCTACAAAGATAATAAAAAATACTCATGCTAGAAATTATTAGTCATATATAGTAAAAAACAAATAAAAGATGAAATGATTAGCATCAATAAACAAATAACAACTAGTGGTGTAAGTGCTCAATTGTTAATATTTAATATGTAAAAATATAATGTCTTACTTCTAATCCTGGTGATGATTATTAATGCCTGACTGTATACTTTATTTCAATTTAAAAATAAAACTAATAATGTTTTCTCATATTCTAACATATCGTGAATTTATACCCCCCCCTGTAACTTATAAAAAAGAAATAAACAAAAATTATAGATGCATAAAAATAAGAACATGATGTCAACCTAAAATAAATCAAGTCTATAATAAAAATTGTCCTAAAGGAAATATTTAAATGCTTATTGCTACAGTTCATGATTCATTTGGTGGGATTTGAATGTTTCAGAATGTACATGATGGTGAGCAGAATATTTTTCTTCCATATAGCATAGCTTGAAATGTTAAGTTTTTAGCTTCACATCCATGTACTAAAGTTGGTAGTGCTTTTGGCATAGATGAATAGATGCTGTCTCAAATTAAATATAATTTTGGAGTTACAGTTCCTTGGGTGACAAATCTTATTCCATGAGGTAACTATAGTTATCTGTGTTTCTATAAACATAAATCATCAAAGTCCTTGAGTTTGATAAATTGCAAAATATTGACTATTGGAATTCTCATGTTAGAGTTGATATAATTATCTCTATGGCTCAAGATTGAAAATATCATTGATGTATCAAATAAATTTAAAACTATTTCTGTGATTTATAATTTGAAATCCCTTCATTTGTTGGGTTTAAATCACTATTCTTTTATTTTAGCTTTTATCTGTACTCATCAAGATATTCTTATTTAAGTTTGTTACTTTGTTGATTGTGGACTTTTCGCTTTGAATGACAAGTTTGATTTTCTATTCACAAAGTAAACATGTTGGTTAGTTAACAAGATAGTTTGATTTTATTTTTGAAAATGTCATTTGTATACATATTTTGCACATCACCAAAATGAGGTTGTTCTTTTTAGGGTTAACTTGACTCTTTCAGATGGCATGTTCAAGTTCATGCATATTGATTATTTATATTATGTGTTATGATATATATATATATGGTAGTTTAATAATAAAAATTTATTAATTTTTTTTCTTTACATTTTTGTGATTTTCTGATTTGTGTCTAAATTTGACTATCTTTTTTCTTATATTGTTGTAATATGTGTATATTAACAATTAATGCAAAGTTTTTATAATACAGGTAATTATAAATATTGAAGTTTTACATTTAATTTAGATTATTATTTTATCACATGTTTGATAAATTTTTTGTTATAGAAGCAACTAAATGTTTCTCACCTATAATGCTTGAGAGCATTCTCATCTTTTCAGGATACATTTTATCTGGTTTACATTCTTTTTATACATATAACTTATGTTATACTAGATAAAAAATGTTGTTATTATGAGCATTGGGGTTGAAGTAACTAAGGGGGTTTAATGGTTTTTGGTGGGATGTAAGACCACATCTTACAATATATTGAGCCACTCTTTCCATTTGTATAATGATATTAAATAAGATTTATAATGGGTTTTTATTACTTTAGAATGTTTAAGATTTTCTAATGTATTTTACAAACAAAGAAAATATGTGAAACTCAAAATTATATTTCCTGATTATCTTTAAACTTCTGTAGTGGCTAGAATTTATTAAAACAGTTTTTGAACAACAACTGCTTTTATTTAAAGGCAGTTTTATATTGAATCCCACTGGTAACATAAGATTCATTAACACATTAACAAATGAAAAAAATAATTTAACATTTGTGAGTAATGTTTTCATTTAAGTATTCATTACTTATCTAAAAACAATTAGTAAATAATTAACTAATGTACTTTTGTGGAAAAAGCTGTTGAGATTTTGTTTCTTAGTTTTAATAAAATAAATTTAAAAATACTGTAATAAAAATGCATACTGTCAATTCTTTTTGCCCTCTGTCACAATCCATTAACTTATACATGAAAAAAAAAATTAACTAATAAAAAAACATGTTTTAAAGGTAAAATAACGATGCAAAATTTGAATAAATAAAACATTAAGTAATATTGTATTTTAGAAGACAAAATATATAATATTTTTAGCAATATGTTCGGGTTTATCTTCTTACATTTCTGCTTCAAGAGCATTATAAAAAAAACTTTTTCCTAAATAATTATTTTTTATTAAAAAAGATGCATGTATCTGTCCTACAAGGTATATTGTTTTTCTTGACAATTTGTTTTTGTCACTAGATCTTCTGTATGATGATGTCTTCATTTTTCATTTCCCTATTAATCAACTATAGGTTTGTCACTGAAGGGGGTTCTGCAAATAACTTTAATCCTATCATTTGAAAATTGCAGCAGACTAGAAGTAAGTATGTATTAGTTGGTCAGTGCTTCATTTTCAGCAGCATAATACATTTATTAATAACAAATATATTATATCGTTAGGCTTCATTGATAATAATTTATTACTATATCTGAAGGTCTTCATATGGTTAGATCACTCTGACATTGACCATCTTAGGATGTGACATTACTCACATTGATTATTTCAATGTTTTTGATCTGTTGTTACCTTGAGACAATAAACTTTTTTTGGTTGGCTAACTGTTTTATAACAGCCAATTAATTTCTTGCAAATAAATGATTCAAAAAAGTAATAAATAAATGCATTAAATGCAACTGTTCAAGCTATATATATTTATATCATTCTAATTAGTCACCATTGGTGTTCAAATAATACGATTTTTGCTTTAAATAATTAATTGTTTTTAACTTTCAGATCTACATTCTGTGTAAAACATGTTTTGCAATCAAATGGCATCATTTCAATTTTATATTTGCTGCCATGCAACAAGATTAGTCCTTATTTTTTATTACATAAGAATTCTTACATTTTTTATTACAAAATGTTTTAAATTTTTGCAAGAAAATATATGCAAACATATATTTATAGTATGTACTTTAAAAGCTTTATCAAATGTGTCTGTTATCAAAATTGCGTACTTTACATCTAAAATTTCTTTCAAATGAAATTATTTTACTTGGATTTTTGGTTCAATTTTTAATCAATTACATGGGCAAGAAAATAAAAAATAATTATTAACTTATCTAATTTGTTATTACAGTATGCTAACCCACTCAATATGTGTAAATAGACTTTGTGCTACTGGATTGTACTATATGAATATAAAATAAGGAATAATTATTCATAATGCTAGCTCGAATGTCTACAAAACATTTTAAACACCCCCACTACTATATTGGTTTAACCATATTCTCTTTTTAAATAAAGAACGCTTGAATTTTGTAGTTCATTCAAAAAGAATGGTCTGCAAAATTCGGGTGTAATTTATTTACAAGTAAAGTGTGGCTGAAATAATATTGTTGTGACATGTTTAATATATACATAGTTATAAAAATCAGACTAAAATCATTTATGCACGAAAAAGGTTGAAATACTATCATGTAATAATAAAACGATTGCAAAATTTTAGTAAATACATAAAGATATTTACTTTCACCATTTAGTTACATACTTATATATTAAAGAAAATGATCATATGTAATTTAGTACAAAAGTTAAGGGAGACTTTTTACATTTTTTTTCCAATATACTCCAAATTTAAAAAACCTGAACCAGATTATCCAAGAATGAAATATCTAAAACACTACCAATGGCTTCACAGCTACAAGTAGACTTCTCAAGTATAAAGAACTAAAAAATAACAACATATTCAAATTAAACATTACCTACAATTCCATTTACTTCCCATCCACCCTTAATATTAAAAGAACTTAAATAAAGTACTTATTTCATAATCTTAAAGTTTTACTAAAAAAGATTGTTTAATTCTTCCTATTAAAAAATTATATAGGTCTTAAGAGACTTTTTAAACCATGAATGTTATAAGAATGTTTGCATAAATTATATAAATTAAAAAGATTTGAGTTTAGTAAAATGATTAAATTTGAAAAATTAACATTATCCAATAACGAATTGATTACAAATTGAAAATCATGATTAGGATGAATCAAATTTCTTCAATTCATTATTTATTAAAATACTAAAAGATGTTATATTGATATTGTTATATTGTATCTGCTCAGATTAGAGAAGTATGTTACAATACAAAAAATAAGTATTTTGACCTTATTTAATTTCATTTGACTTGATTTATGGATAATGGAGATGTGGTATCATAAATGTTAACTAGATATCTATGGCAAACTATTATTTTTAAAATAATATCATTTATTATTAATATTTTCATCAAATTATAAATTGGTTGTGACCAATTTTAGGAAAAAATATAAGTTAATGAAAAATGAATAAATACTAAAAAATAGTTAAGTGAATCAAAAAATAAAAAAAAATTGAATAAAATCACTATTATTACATATTACATGTCCTTTTTGTTATTACATTCAAAATAACAACTAACTTACTGCAAAATCAAATATTTCATATCATCAATCATTTTCAAACCACTGCAGGATGAGAATCTCTCCAAGTTTATGACATCTTCCCTGATTTTTATCTTCTCCACATCACCTTTGCACACTTTTTTATTTTATCCATCTATCTCCCATTGTTGTCTTGCTAAGTCTTTTACAATCGCTTGGAATCTAGCTTAAGATTTCAATATATGTTTGTTTATTTATTAGTTTATGCAAATATATTATTAATAATATATGTTAAAAATATATATTTATCAGAAGATATAAAAAATGTCAAATGAATTCTTTATTTTTGGTTGAAAATGAAAAATAATATTTAATATATGTGGCTTCGAACTCAGACTTTCACATGATCCACCACTCTCAGTGCCATCTCATATTGCTGACCCACCTGATCACACACATGTTGAAAAGATAAATAATCAACAATATACATATTTCATGCTAAACCAGCAATCATCAGTTGGTCCAGATTACTATCCTCACACATATATATAATCAGTACTCAGCTTTATATTAAGATAGTCAATCTTTATACTTTAATGGACAGGCTTCAAACTATTCCGATTCACAACTCTTTAGCCTTCCATTTCATTGAAAATCTGATGATGGAACGTTCAAAGCCCTTGTTAGTGCCAAGGTTGTCAACTTATTAGAAAAATAATATTGAAATTAGAAAACAGGATTTTTTTATTGTATCAAAGATTTTCTAAATGTCTTCATTTTTATTCATTATAAACACAATTTTAGTACACCAAACAGCGACCATGGAGTATGATTGAACAGTTAGTTGTCTTAGTAACATTAACATAACAAAAGAGAGATTATAAATAGAACAGAAATGCTTTAACTTTAGTTCTTATAACTTTAGTACAAGAAATAGATAGGCATTGTCATGAACAATAGATAAATCTTACTCATAAGATATTGGTAATGTTGGGAAATAAGATGTTAGGGATGAAATATACTCTTGTTAAATGTACTGATAATTCTATGGATAGACTGTATCAATATGTAGCTTCAAAGAATAAATTGTTAAGCAAAGTTGATCATGATGTATCATCAATATACAATGAATGCAGCAATGAGCTAATACATGAATTAGAAAAAATTAAAGATGAAAATAAATGGAAACATAGCTAAGTTTATACAAATTAAAGTTTTTAAAGGGGGTATGATAAATACTTGAGAATATTTGATTCCATTGGAAAAGTTATTCTCATTAAATAAGTTGAGTGAGATTGAGAAATTGTCAGTAGCAAGTAGCCATTTAAGTGGCATCCACTAAACATTGGTGGAAATCATTGTTTCATAAGCCAAAAACATATGTGTATTTTAAATATGTATTATTGAAAAGTTTTTTTTTTTTTGGGGGGGGGGGTAATGAAACAATTTTATACAGCAAATTAGTCAGTACAAGTTTAATCCTAGTAAAGATAAATTGGCCTAATTTTTCTGAATTCAGACAGCAAAATTAAAAATGTTGATACTTTTTCTGTCATTGGCAGATCAAATACTTTGATTAATTAGGAGAAATGTTCCAAGGAATATTGAGTAAACCTTAATTGCTGCTGACTTACATATTTTTAAAGAGGGGTTCAAAATATTCAGATTGCCCAAGGCTAATTAAACATCTACAGAACATTGTCTTAAATACCATAAATATTAACTTGCATATGTTTCTCTTATTAGATTTTATAAAAACTAAAGAGTTGTAGATAATAAAATAAGTAAGACCTATAGACATAGTAAAAATAATAAAACTTTACCAAATGTAAATGTCTACACGGTTAATCCTAAATGTTATGATGTATTAGAAAGAAGGGTTTGTGCAGCAGGAAATTATCATATCAGAATATCATAGAATACACCCATGAAAATGTTTGGGCTATGTCTAAAACTACTGGTTAAATTAAAATGGGCCTTTCCAAATAAATGGAAAAGTAGAGAGAAAGCATTTCTTATAGAAACCCCTGAAGATGAAAAAGGCAACATCAATGCCTGAACCTTAAAACCAGTAGGACTTCCTGAATAAATAAAATATAGTCAATAAAGTTACATTGTTGTTTCTTATGATTTTGTTATTTAAGTTTTTGACCCATAGTAGTTGGTAATGATGTAAATATATGTATAAAAATGGAAAAAGTTTCATAGTTAAAATACTATTAAAAATTTTAATTATATATAATATGCAAGCAATATTTGCTATTATATCTTATATACTTAACTACTGGTGATGAGTAGGTGGTTTGATACATTAAAGATATAGAATATAAGGTGTTAGTTTATACAGTAATTACAGATTGAAATTATTTGTATGATTAAACTTTTTTATTTGACAGAGTTAGCAGAACTACAATACTGTGAAAAAACAGCTCTTTAGAAAAGTAAAATATGTAAAGATATTTGTTTAATAGTGCAAATATGGTATGTCATGAAAACATGGTTATTAGATATTATAGTCTGACTATAACTTTAAAGTATTATTATTGAAAAAGTGACTGAAAAATATAAAGATATAGAAGATTAATATTAAATCCAATATAAGACTTTAATTATTGTAAAAAAAATCCTAGAGATGTCGTTGTACTTTATGGTATATTGGTAGACGACCATATGAAAATACACACATATATATAAAGAAGGTAAAGGTAAATATATATATATATATATATATATATATATATATATATATATATATATATATATATATATATATATATATATAATCTGTATTGTTTCTATGAGGATACTATATTTGACATTTAGTAAATTGACTTAATAAATATGTGAATATGAGGGAGATGAAGGGAATAAATGTTCATGCATATTAAAGTGAATGTGGTTTATTATTGACAAAAAGGAGAATGGAAAATTAGAAAAAGAAAAGTTATTTTTTTCAATGCTTCAGAGATATTGTACCTGCTTAGCTTATAGCTCTACAGTACAAAAAAGTTATTAATGTCATTTAACTTTACTTAACTTGATTTTTGGATAATGGAGGTGTTGAATTATAAGTGTTAACTAGATAATGATGGTAACCTAATATTTTTAAATTAATATCATTATTTCTTATTAATATTAGCCTCAAATTATAAATTGATTGTGATCAATTTTAGGGGGAAATATAAATAATTGAATGACGAATAAATAGTAGAAAATAATTAAGTGCATCATAAAATAAATCACTTGAATATAATAATTATTATTACTTATTATTTATCCATTTTGTTATTGCATTCAAAATAACAAATTACTTATTACAAAATCAAATATTTCATATGTTTCTTTCTTTATTAGTTTACTGAAATATATTATTAAAAATATATATTAAAAATATATATTTATTAAAACAAATAGCAAATGTCATGTGAATTCTTTACTTTTGATTGAAAATGAAAAATAATATTGAAATTGTAAAGCAGGAATTTTTTATTGTTCAAATGTTTTCTAAAAGTCTTCATTTTTATTCATTATAAAAAACAATTTTCATATACAAAAGAGTGACCATTGCGTATGATTGAACAATTGCCTTAGAAACATTAACATCAGCAAAAAGTGATCATAAATAAAACTGAAATGCTTTAAGTCTAGTTTTTAAAACTTTTTCATTACACATAATGGACACTTTTGCATCTTTTTAAAAATTATCGAACTTCATTTTAAAAGTGATTAACTTTTAAAATAACAAAAGAATAAAAATTTAAACTGTCTGCCCATTCAGTTTGGAATCATTTGTTGATGGAATTTCAAGGGAAGCTGCAGAATGTGTTATAAAAAACCATCACAATTTGTTGTATGGCAAGCACACTATAAAATATTTGATTTTAAAAATTTGGGATACCATCTGTAATGATGAATATGTGTAAATGCCCGTAATGTGTAAATAAATATATTTTTGATCAATGAATTTTACAAAATTGATTAATTTGATATCTATGAGATATTAAGCAATTGAAATTTCACCTTACTGACTTGGAAAAATGCTAGCATTTATTTCTCATTTGGCATAAATTTTGTCAATGGAAAAACATATCACATATCATTGCAATTAAAAGTTGAACACCAACAGAGTATTGTTTTTGCCTCACCTAACTATCATCTTTTTATAAAACAAATCGGACATGTATTTGAATGAAAAAGAAAGGCATTGGAATAAAAGATCAATTATTTTTATTATTCATGCTTGTCTCCTCTTTATTTCAAGAAAAAATGTTTCTCTGCATTGAAATCAGAAACAAACAAATCAGGAGCTACAATGGCAAAAATAAAAAAGAATGAGACATATCACTCATGGTATTATATCTGTGTGCAGATCTTACTTAAAAATAACTATGTTTTGTTCACATTTGTATTGCAAAATGTAGAATCAAATGATATATATATATCTTATTATAAATTTGGAAAGATTTAGTTATTTTTTATTTAAAATTTAATTCAGAGATATTTATATAAAAGAGTTTAAATACAATCAATTTTATATTAGTTTGATTGTTTATAACTCATATCAATACATGAATAAATTCAATGTTATTTAATCATATTCTTGATTGTATATATTATATATTTTATTTAAAGACAAAAAAAGATATCTTAAAATTTCCCCAACAGTTTATATTGTCCATTGTCCGACAACATATTTCATAATACACATGCATATATATATATATTATTATTTTTTCTAAAGTAATAATGACCCAGTTTATTATATACTAAACGGAAATAGTATCTGTATTTTTCAATTAGTTACAATTTTAATCAATTATATACATCATTCATTTTTGTTTTATTTTCGTTACTCTAATTATATATCTTATTATAAATTAATAAATTTAAATTTAATTAATATCTAATAAACTTGTCTAATTATTTTTTTAGCAGTGGAAGGTAATCTTTGATAGGTAAATCTTAATCTAAGATCAAGCCAATATTCTTAAGCACAAAAAAGTGTTATACATATCTTTTATTATAAGGGTATTATTTAGATCTACTTAAGTATATATATTTTATAATGTTATCACTTTGAAATAGTTGTTTGCTTTATCTGGATTAATATCAGTTGTGAAAATAATTTTCTTAGGTTATGGTTAAATATTAAGAACTTTCTTATCTTGTCTAGTTATAAAAATCTTGATATATTTTATTCTGTCATAAGTCAGAATGTTCTGCCTTAATTGTCTTTAAACTTTTTTGAGGTGGATCATAAATATAATTCAATATTAAATTTTAATGCCCGACTTAAATAAATTCCAGTGACAATTATATATAATTTAATTGTCATAAAACTCATCTGAATAATTGATTTATTAAAATCTTAAAATGGATGGTTAGGATTAGTTGATTATAATTTGGTAAATATCCAATAGAAACTTACTCTATGTTCGATATAATTATATGATTGGATACTTAAGATGCGAAATTATCTAATAGGTTTACTGATAATGTTTTTATATAGAATATTTTATTTTAGTATATAACTTAAGCAATAATCATATATTGATATAAAGTAAAGTATAGATAGGCTAATATTATTTAACATTATATTAATTTTAGTAAAAAAACAGATTAATGGTTTTATTTTATTTAAATATTAGAGATATTACAAATTTTTAAAACATTTTCAAAATTCTATCATATCCATTTATAAACTAATAAATATCACAAGATCACTATTTCTTATGCTTTCTTATAACTGTTATTAAAACAGGCAAAACTTATTACATGTATTGCCACACACTGCATGCTAAAATAATCATGGATGCCAAAAGGCTTGTACATAAAATCCTCATCTAGTGCCTACTCATCCAATATCCCCAGACTAGTTTTTGGCTTGTGGCCTTCATCAGTGAGGCACCTTGGATCTGAGAACACTACATCTGGATCTTAAAATCTAATGCAACTTTCCAGCAGCCACCTTTTATCACTCATTAACTACAAAACTATGCATCTTAAATTGAAAACACTATAATATTTTCAATCCAAGTGCTTTAGCTGATATAAACATATAAGACTGAACTCAGTTCGGTACCTGTACATTTTAATATTTTTGCATCTTTAATAACCATAGCCACCCCTATTTTATTAGGCAGGATTACTTTTAAGCCAACAAACATCACATGATCACCTTTCTTATGCTTGCTTATAACTTATTAAACAGCTAAAATTCACTATATGTACTGTTTCACACTGCAAGCTAGAATAATCAATGGATGCCAGAGGGCTTGTGCATAAAATCCCATCCAAGGCTTCTCACTGATGAAGGCCACAAGCCAGAAACTAGTCTGGTGAGATTGGATGAGTAGGCACTAGATGGGGATTTTATGCAAAAGCCTTCTGGCATCCATTGATTATTCTAGTTTGCACTTGGTGGCAATATGTATAGTGAGTTTTGCCTGTTTTAATAACACTTAAAAACTTTCTTATTTAATTAGGGAATATCATTAAATTTTATTATGAATTTACATTAGTATAAATAATATTTGATTAATAAATTATAGTGGAACTTAGATGTTTATTGATTTGCTTTTATTCAATGACAAATTAAATGGATATCTTAGGCATATATCACATTTAGAACAATGATATATGATTTCACTGCTTATTGTAGTTATCTTGGGATGATGAATTGATTTATGATATACTGCTTTGGCTTTGCGAACACTGTGAAAGCTCATCGAATGACATGTCAATTTTTTCTTTACTGATATAAGAATTATAACAATGACATCAATCAAAATATGGGCATTTGATATATCAATGAGATTTCATTCTAATGATCTTTACTTTAAAAAAATTGGTTGAAATTTGGATTTTTGGCAGGTTTTAACTGAACAGAAGATTTTTTTAATAATTTTTGTACCTATTTATGAAGCAATAAAAGACAGAAATAGTTTAATGGCTGCAAGTCAACATTTTGAACATGTTATTCACAAAAAAGGCCTAAAATATAGCTTCAACGTAATGACTCATAAGTATAAATTTTAATATTTTTAATAATTAAATTTTTTAATTTTTTGAAAAATTTGTCTTTTTTATTAATTTTACTTTGTAATTAGTGTGTTAGTTTGTTGTTATATATTTATTTATTATGCTCATATGGAATTCATATCTACCATAATTTTCTAAAGTCCTATCATAATTTTTTTTGTTCTAATCCATTTATTTTATAATATAATGATTTTTAAAAAGTTTAATAATTTATTATTTTTTATTTACAATTATGTTTATATAACTTGATTGTGTTTACAAGTAATGAGTTATAAAACTAATAATAAAATGTATAGCTAGATTGCATATTCAGGTATATAATCAAATTCTGATTCTTGTTTATGTTCTTGTTCATTCTTGTTCATGCTTTGGTGTCATTCTGCTTTTACTATTTATTTCATAACATTATTTTCAAGTCTAATAGCTAACAAATGGACTATATGCAAATAAATTATATCTATGTGATACAACAAATATATCAAGATAACATCACTTGTGCGCATAAAAATTATAAACATCACTGATCTCCATAAAAAATATAAACATCACCGATGTACACAAAAAATATAAAATAAAGATGGAACTCATTTTATCAGTGATATACACAGTAGCCTCCAATTTTTAGTTTTAGGTAGACAAGAAGATAATTGCTATGATGATTTCTTTTGTATCTTTCAACAGGATGAATTTTATTTATAGATGCCTTTGACATTTGGAACTGTTGGGGTATAAGATAAAAATGAAAAATTCATAACCAATTACTTTTGGACATTGTGAAGCTATAAATTATCTCAGGTAAGACATGTTATACATGTTTAAAAAGATAATTTTGTGTGGAATACAAAAAAATTATCACTGAAAATGTAATTTGAATTTTAGTTAATATTAATTTCCAAATTATTAACAAACAATAAAATAATAATTATTTCAGATATGAAATTTTTTTTAATCCTTATTTTTTATATAGTTATCACTATTTATCTTATGCTATTGTTTGCCTTAGTTTTTCTAGTTTCTATTAATGTAATTTTTTGTTCTAACATAATTAAAACTGAAGTTGTGAAAATTTTGTCTCAGGTCAGTATTTTAAAAAATTCAATATGGCTGGCATTTTAGACCAAAGCAGTTTAAGGTGATGATCTTGTTTATTTTCTTTTATTTTGAGTACTGTCTGAATAAATTAGGTTTTAATAAAACTTACTATCAGCATTTTAATTTAGTGTAATTGACAATCTAAATAGTTATTTATTGAAAACATTTTCTTAACTAGATAAAATGAACTTGATAATCTTATCTAGGTTATAAGAGAGTTACTATTTGTTGCTACATGATGTATTCTGTTCTAAATAATATTTAAATCATAAGGGCATTGCTTCATTATCTTTTATTCCATTTTATGTCAGTAATAAATGTTTGAGTAAAAACCCTATAGGGCAAGTTATTTTGTTTCAAGACAAATGGGGACTAAACCAATGTAGACGGATAATGGGATAGAAGTTCAATTATTATTTTGTTACAAAATGGTTACCAGACTGAAAGCTGGTAATGGTCATTTACAGGAGCTCATCATTATAATATTGTTCCCAAATCTATAAGGCTATTAGCATCATTTTTATATCATTATATATATATATTCCACCTGCACACCGGTTCCCTATTAAACCATTCTTAAAAGAGATTGAGAGCTCCAAAATAAACATGATATAGCGTAAAGATTTATTTATTTTCCTATATCAATAGTTGTTCATTATCAACATAAGGGGGCGCCAGATACGATGATTTAATTTACAATTTAATTTCTCGCATCACCTTACGTCATATCAAAATGATTTCGAAGTCTAATCCCCGCCCATAAGCTCAAACTCCCAGCATGGACCAATAGGGTCACTCAGGGTCGCGATGTAATTATTATTCTGGTAAAAGACACAATACTAACCAATGGAGAAGAAGCTTGGTTGATTAATAGATCGGTCCAAGCTTTGGACCGGGTCATTGGTTATTTGCAACTAATAAGAATGTTCGGTTGGCTCATTAAAAAAAAACAATTAGAAGCTTATAATATCATCCCCCCTTTATCATACAGTCCGGTAGAATTATTTACACTATGCTTTATTGACATTTATTTACATTTATTAATAATAGGCCCTCCCAACTCTTAAACCTATCTTAACTACATAAGAAACATCGTGACTTACGGCACGATGTTTATAAATGACATTTAAAAGAAACAAACAAAAGAAGGATAAGAAAGATGAATCTAAAGTAAAATAATTAATTGCATGAATAAATGCTAACTTTATTAATAATCAAAATAACAAAAAAATATAGATTTAATTATAGGAAATGATTTGAGAAATGCTCGACTTGTTTAAATTATAAAAAAGAAATTTATTGAATATATAAAAAAAATGCAATATTGATTAACAGTTTTATTTACACGCACATACGTGCATTCACGCACTCGCACAGAAAAGAACATATTATGCATAATAAACATGGATGATAAAATACATATTTCACATTTTGAAATTAGGTGTGTTATAGCGTATAAGATAATAATTAAGGTCAAAGTTCATAACTGAAAAGTCCTAAGATTTAATTATGAGGAATTGCATAGCATTTGAGTTACAGAGGTTGAGATTAAAATAATAAGTTTAAATATGAGGAATTACGAATCATTTTATAGTTTGATTTAAGAAAGTCGAATTTAATTAATTATGAGATTGCCTTTTAAAGTTTACGTAAAGAATGAATGAAAACATTATAAAATAAAGTGTTTACCTAGGATTTTTGCTTAGTCTTCCGCTGCTTCTAATTTGGTGAGGGTTCAAACATGGTAGATGATGTTTTCCATAATACGAGGTTATTCATTTTTTTTAAAGTTCAGCGTAGTAGGTTTGGACGATTCATGTATTTCAAACGGAACAACATTATTGAACTGGTTGGAGCACTATTTTCGGATGGTACTGTTGTTGATCATTCATAGCTGTGGAGATGTTCTGGCGGCGGAGCGTCGATCAATCACTGAAGGGTTTCCTAGCCCATCATGACGATCGACGCTCTAAATACTGATTTCACTGCGATCATATTGAATAAACCGGATAACAAAAACAAAATGAAAACGAGATGATGAAGGACTTTTGACTAATGAATTTTGAATAAAGAAGAAAGAAGAATATCTTTAGATTTTGCTTGATATTTATATGGGTTGGGTATTATCTGAGGATCGAATCTCCACCCAGAGTTCAATATTTTTTTAGTTGTCGATATGGTCCGTGTCCTACGTAATGTTCACTCAATCCATATGCTTGAGGCAATCTTAGGTTTAGGCAATCTCATATTGCAATCTCAGTTAATAAATAAAAATACTTATTCATACCTTTGATGCATACGTGTGTGCGTGTTTTAAGAGAACAATCTACTTTACATTAGTTTAAAAGTCGAGCATTTAATCTTTCTCAAAAAATCATTTTTATAAGCTTTTAACTTTTACTACAGTTATAATTTAAAATAAACCCCTTTTTTAATTACCCCCGCGGCATATACAAGTAGAAATCACTTATTGAGATTTAAAAATGGCATATTAGAAATACTTTATATTTTATTTTTAAAGGATATTATTTTAGTAGATTATATGACAGCCTTAAACTATTTAATCAGAAATATTAACATTTTATTTTACAGTGTATTTTATAAAGTATTGAAAGAAAACTATATCTATTTTTCATCATAAGTTGAAAGTGAGAAAAAACAGAGTGTTTACATTGCTTGTGTGTGTGCGTATATACAGGTACCGACTTTGTCTCGGTATAATATATATATATATAGTAATGCCCAACCTTTGTATTACTCTTGTTAGAAACAGAGAAGAAAATCTTCCTTTAGCTGTTGTATGAATATATCAAATATAATAAAACTAACTTCAATATGTCTATTGATTTTAAAATTAGCTAATATTAATAATAAATCATTAGTAACATCATAAATTTAATCAATCAATAAATAAATCATTTTGATCAATTAGTTTTATTAAAAAATAAGTATATATTATAGACTAAGCTGTTTTGTAAATAAAATTATGATACGATGGAATGTTTATTATATTATATTTTAGAGTAGGTTGGAAAAAGTATTCCAAATTACTTCATATTGACAATATAGTTAAAAAATTGGAATGTTTTTAACAATGTTGAATTTTTCTTTCAGCACTATTGATTTAAGAATCGTTTACAAACGGAACAAATGGAAAAAATAAGAACGTTAAACACAGCAGTAGCTATGTCATTAAATAAACATGACATTTGTAGAAACTGTCAAGGACATAAAAATTCTTATTATGTCTTAACTGTTTATTCACAAACACATGTTTACATACACAACAGCTTCAAATATGATTCAATCACTTACTTTAAGTTTTCATAATTAAATTTTATGCAAATAGAAAAATATTTTTTCTGCCATATACATAATCTTGATAAAAAATGAATTATCAATACATAATATTTTTAAACCTTTTGACAAGAGAGAATTTTAACTTTAGGTTTTTTTAAAATCAGATTATTGTCAAATCTTAAGACGAACTAATATGTTTAGCAAGTTGTTCCATGTATTTTATCACTAACATAAAGAAATCAGACGAAAGTTTAAAACTTCTTTGTAGCCAGAAATTACTACTCATATTTTCTCATTATTCTAAATAAACATTTATATTCATTATGCTATCTCTGTTTGTTTTGCATTGCAAATACTATTAATGTAATTTTTGGATTATTAATATATAATTTTAAGAATGACAAATGGCTATGAAGCTATGAACATTTTTTTATTATAATACAATTACAAACAATTGGGTATAATATTTTTTCAATAATATTTTACATTCAATCTTGCATAATAATTTTTTATAGAAGTAATCTTCGAATTCTTTAAAATGGAATTTACAGGAAGTAGTGGTAGATTCAATAGCTTTTATATAAGTTCATCCAATCATCATTTGAATTATCGGGCAGCATCCTCGAAGCCTGAGCAATGATTTTCAAAGTTCTTGACAATAATTTTAGAATCTTTGAAATGTCAATATCTTGTTCCTTGTAAGGAGATTGCTCTGAAAAAAAAAGGTCTTTTATTACCGTGTAATCAATGTCAATTGACCCTAAATACTGCAACTTATTTACTACTCAACCACTATATAAAATCTCACAAAATAGTTCTTTGTTTAATACAATAAAAATATATCAACATTTATATAAAAAAATCTTTCAAGCTAAAATAGACAAAATCAATGCAGTAGAGTACATTTTTGACAAGTTTATGGTGGCTATTTTCAATAGTATTACATGCAGATGTTTGAAAATTACACATTTTCCACTCAATAGATAACTTTTAGATAAGTTCTTGTCTTTGGCTTGGTATTTCTAGATCTAGTGTCTGAACCTACCCTGGCATCTTTCTGATGAGTGCCAAAGCATGAAACCATGGTTAGGGGTTTGGGAGGGTGTCTGACAGAAATTTTTTAAGTGCTGGCTCTGACTAAGCATTTATCACAAAACTTGTTGAGGAATGGGCAAACCTCATTGTTTATAACTTATAAGCTTAAGAGATAGGGTCATGTGATCTATGACTCTTATTTTGACTATTTATAGTCTCTGCCTTAAATCTTATGCAATGTTATATTGCTAAGACTACTGATATATGGTATGGCTGAAGATCTATCAGCTGCTTATAGCTATTTGTGTTGGATAGCTGGGTTTGAAGACATGTAGATGTCTGAAAATTTCAAATTTTCCACTCAAGAAATAACTTTTAGATAAGTTCTTGGCTTTGGGTTGGTATTTTTAGATCTAGGGTCTGAATCTACCCTGGGACCTCTCTAAGAAGTACCAAAGCATGAAACTTAGGTCAGAGGTTTGGGAGGTTTTGACAGAGAAATTTTAAGTGCTGGAACTGGCTAAGGATTTATCACAAAGCTTGTTGAGGAATTGGCAAACCTCACTGTTTATAACTTACAAGTTTAAGAGATAGGGTCATGTAATCTATCACTCTTATTTTGCTATTTATTCATTAATATTTTAAATATATTAAATACATTATTATAACTGAAACATACATGCTTATTATATACCTGTGTCTATATATGTAATATATAAGGTATATGAGTATAGACTTTCACACGACCCACCACTCTGCACACTATTTCATACCACTGATAAGTAAGATAAATAATACATTATTATTAATTATTATTTGTTTATAACATTGGTCATGTGTTTTATAAAAAGAATATATATCTACAATACAAATAATAAATCCATCAATTAAACTCTATTGTATTAACTATAAAAGACTATGAAACAAAGTGTGCACATTAAGATATATATATTGTACTGGTCAAGCTAGCACATTCGCGCAACAGAATCCAGAGTCCAAGCAAAGATACCAAGCCGACCAGTATGAGATAGTTAGATCTCGAGACTGACCGCACTTCAACTCCTTCACCTGTGCTCCAAGACTCACGACCCTACTGATGACCACCTTGAAGATACATATAGATATCATTTTAAACACGAGCTGACATAGGTCAGGGAGAAGCAATGAGACTCATAACAAAAAATGGAATTTATCAACTATATATATTTAAAACTAATTAATGCATAGGAAATCACATATATAATATAAAGAATTTTGAATTGGACTGAAATAAATAAGATCGAGAGCAGAGTAATTTATTAAATTGTATATTTATTTTTGCAGATTAAATTTTACGATTTTTAGATATACCATTCTTGCATTTTACAATTAAAATGCGCATAGCATCTAACATTTTTGGAGAGCGCTTTAACATTCTCTTTTTACAATGAAAATTATTTTACATTTGTTGTGCTATTTGATGAAATTAAATATTGTTTTCATCATTTGCTTTATTATCTCATTAATCAGTCACTGCATTGTAGCTATGGGGCAGATTATGCTAATCCCTCTTCTTTCATGGTTTTCAGCTAAGTAATCAGACGAAGCCTTGTTTTCACATATATGTGAGACATTTCAAGTCAAATTTATCTATAATATTATTATTTCAAACTATTTTACATGAGTCCGAAACTAGCTCTTGAATATGTCAGACAATGGCTGAAACTTAATTTAAGGGAGGAAGAGTTGGCAACAAAAGAACCAATGCGCTATAGCGCTGGTAAACAGTTAGAATAAATGTTGCTCTATGGATGGATTAGTATTTAGGGTTTTGTGATCAACACCGGAGACCTATGACCGATTGCCATGCTGCTAAAAAGGGTTGGGGTAGCTAACACTATTGCCTGGAATTTGACGTCAGGTCTTATTAGTGTGCAACCCAAGGAGTGTAAGAGGGATGGCCGTTCCAAGTCCCATCTTAAAGAAAAATGCAACATAACGAGAAAGTTTAAATGTATAATAAAATTATCACATCCGCCAAGCAAAAGAGTTGAAATAATTTAATATTTAGCCACGAGAACGATAGCTAATCAGTGTAATCATTAGCGCCAACTCTAATATAGCATTTTAATAATCATATGCTATACGTGGGCATACTTTTAAATATTCTTTGCTTTCTAGTTTCACTCTCAAATAACACATTTGATTACGTGATTAAAAAAAAAGGGGGGGGGAAAGTATATTTGGAGGGCTTTTACAAAATGACACAAATAACAAATATACTTATTCAAGGCTTGGATATTGCTTAGTGAAAATTAAATTGAAATTTACTTTGGGTTAAAACAAGATTCCCATTTTAAAATTGCCAACAAATAATTAAATAATCAAGGTCAAAATAATAATCAGCACATAGCCAATTCTTGACAGGTATTTAAGAGGGTTTCGAAACAACGTGCATTAAGCTACAATAAATAATTATTAAATGAAGAGGGGTCATTCTCTCTTCTCTTTATTATTAATATTGAATGCCCGCTGTTTCGAGGCATTAGCATATAATTCATATTTTAAATAAAAAAATAAAGAAACCATAGTCACAACTGCAGTGAGAAAATTGAAAATAAAATTATTAAAATCATTTAGTTAGGAAACATTGGAAAGTAGATCAGAATTATATAATTAAACTTAAGAATAAAATTTTACATTTAGCAATCTACTTGAATTCAAGATTTTAGAATTAAAATAAATTTTATAAGTCTAGACTTAAAGAAAAATTAATATATTGAACTGCAGTTAGAAATGGTGATGTTACCGGTCATCTTGTAGTACTTGAGCTAGAGTTACGGGAGTCTTTGTGGTGGCTTGCGGCATCATCTTCTTCCCACGGTTAGAGCGGAGATGTTATGGCAGCATACTGGTGATGGTGGTTTTTGGATGGAAGTAAAAGCCCGTCGCCTTCACTCTGGAGCTTAGCCAAGGCTGCCTGTTTTAGCCCGACATTTTCTCTCGAACAGATATAAAAATTATTCACTTAACTGGATGTCAAAATGTTCATGATTGCTTTTGGTTCAGGATACATGCTGGATTCAAAAGCTTAAAGATGATCAAAGAAGGCAAAAATTCACAGATGTAGCATTCAAGCTGTAAAGATTTCAAAAAATTCAAAGCTGTCCAGGTTTCAAAAAAATAAAGATCTAAGATGGCTCCTCCACTTTACATGGCCTTTTTAAAAAAAAAATGATCGCCTTATCAGCCCACACACCTTGGAATTTCCTCTCCATCAAGATTACAAAATTTTTTATTTGCTTATGAAATTAGTGGTTGATTTCAAACATGCTGGCATTCCTTTTAGGTGTTATAACTTTTCTCTGATTATCAAATTTTTAATTAAATCGAATTTTAATCAGTTTAATCCGATATTAGATTTTATTTTAATTAGTCAGGAATTTTGTTCTGATTTTATAATTTATGTGTAAAATCTCTGCTGTAAACATATTTTTAATTAGCGAGGTCTCCAAAATATTTTAGAATCAATTAGCTAGATTATTTTAAAATTGGCTTTTCTTTTTAGAAACCTAAGGCAGGTGTGGCATATACTGATACAATTGTTTACAGCAAAACTTTACTAAACTTTTAATTCTACGAAAATACTTTTATTTTTTAAAAAAAAAATCTTTTTTCCTTTTTAAAAAGAAACTTGTCAGCGCATTGGCAATCAATCACCCTTTCACGGTGTTTTTACATTAAATTGGTTTATAATAAAAATGAAACTTAAAATTTAATAAATACCTCAATCACGCCACTAGGCTATATATATTCAATATAGGTGGATTATATTCCCACATACGAATTTAAATAATGAATTATTAAATTGACGCTACATTATTACTGTACTAAAATAGTTTAAAAATATTACGCGATAAAATTATACGCTTTAACTCTGGCAATAATATTCAATTATAGCGTTCTTTCGTATGTGCGTATATAATGCTGTTTATATAGCCGTGATTGCAGTTTTTAGCCTACAAATCTTAATTTCGACTTATTAAACAGGTTTGAACTTAGCACAGACGAGTGGGTTATTAGGATGGTTGGTGAAACGGTGAGGGATTTGAAGACAACCGTTTCAATATATATATATAAGCATAAAGCTAAATTTATTGAATTTTAGTTGAATTTTAAACTGATTACCTTTTGGATTGCGGTAATTTTAATTATATATATATATATTGTAACTCTTAAATCTGAGTTTACAAGCATTGTTTTTATCTAAATATTTTTCTTTATATTTATAACAAAATATTAAATGCCATGTATATAGAATAAATTTTATGGTTTTTTTTTTACTTGTTAAAAGTGTAAAGTTATGGGTTATTTTAAATTTTAAAAACAATATGACATTTTTAAATAAAAGAACTATTGCTACAGAAATCTGTTGCAATGAACTGGTGGGGGAGGAAATAAAAATTAAAATGTTGGTATGGGAACCAAAAGAAGCTTTCTAAAACATTCTGTTTCCAAAAAACGATGGGAAGAATTAAAGCACACTTCATCATTGTGGCTTTGGCTGTATAAAAGTCAAATAAATTTTATAAAGATTTTAAGTTAATATCATGCAGTTTATAGTATAGAGAACTCTTGAGAATGGTTTCTCCAACCTTTCCAGTATTTTAGCTGAAATAGAGCTGTAGGGGAAAATATGCATTAAAAATTAATCTTGATTTTTCTGGTTATTTCATTGCTGATAAAATATTTGGCAGTCATTACATAAAAAAACTAGTAATTTAAAGTGATTATTTTTTGGAAATATACTTCTATAAATTCATCAGCACATTTATCTATTTTAAATTCTCCAAAAAAAATTGCAGAAACTGCCTCAGAGTAAGTCAGGAAAACATAAAATATTATATTGCCAGCTGACATTAAAATTTAATGATTAATTATTCCTCTATTTACAGATATAATATGTATATGTGAGAATGACAAACATGTTAAAGTAAATCAATTGAAATTTCTAGAGCTATCCTCTAAGAGGTTTTACATTACAAAGATTTTTTCTCATGCATGATTGCCATATAATTTTTTTAATTGTACATATATAAATAGATTTTTTATCACTATTATCATATCATTCTAATCTTTAATTAAAGTTATGTTTTATTGTTTATCATTTTTCATCTAAACTAAGATGATTGTTTATGTCCTTAATGTAATAAATTATTAGATTGAGAAGCGTAGTGATCAGGAAATATAATTGATTGTGTATGGAAACGTGTTTTTATGTTTGCTCAATTGATTCATTGCTTGTGACTAGCACTGAAGAGTCAATTAAAAACCAATTGTATGCTGTCACTGCAGCATATATTCAGTCACTCTTTAGTTATCTTTAAATTCCCCAAGACAAAAACTAATTTGCCAAACATTGTACTTTTTTTAATTTTATAGTTAACTGGATTTATTACCAATTATAAAAAGTACACTTACCAATATACATAAATATATTGATGTGCAAGCTCTGTTTCATCGTCTGTTATTATGTCCCATTTAATAGTTACCCTTATTATTATATGACATATGTTTATTTAAAATTTTCACCAATGTGACAAAAAGCAATTTTTAAAATAATTTATATTTGAGTAAAGCAAAACATTAATAAACCATAAGATTATACTTGTATTCATGTATGTGATGTATGACATAATGCAATCATCAATAGAATATATATATATATATATATTGTAATATATATATATTGTATATATATATATATATATATATATATATATATAGTTTATGGAAACAAAAGACCAAACAAAAAACATTCAGACAGAAAATATTAATCTTAATTACATAATGGTTTTTTTTAAATGAGTACACATAGTTAAATTTACACTCAAAAACTATAAATACTTATTGAAAATCTAAAATATAGACTAACTATAAATACATGGGATTATTGTGGGAAACATGTTTAATGTTTCTACAGTAAAAAACAAAGAACTTGTTTAAAATGAATATTTTAAGAGAAGAACATGATACTGTGCTGAACCAAATGAATTTTAATCATTTATTATATTTCAGAAGAAATTGTTTTAAACAAAGATCAACGCTATGAAAAAAATTGGTGTTGCAAAAAATGTAACATTTCATTAATAGGGAAGTGTCATATCAAGAGAATTCATAATAAACATCAATTAAACAAAATGAATTTTATGGAAACATATATTGTCAGTTTGGGTTTGTCATTCACTCCAAGTAGCAGACATATAACACATTTATAAAATCCAATGTAAAAAATGATCATCATACAAAAATTGGAATTGATTGAAATTATATTGAAATTAATTTGAGGAATTGAAAAGCCACTCTAATTATTAATAACAATATAGATAAATAATTGAAATATAATGGCTCTACCATTTATTCAACATAATATTTTAATGATTTAAATAAATGAAGGTCTATATGAAGAAGCAGACACACAAATAAACAAAACTGCTAGAAGTAATAAAATTAAACAACAAAATGACCATCTCTAATATTCATAAACTTGTTTATATAAAATGTTTACTTATTTCAATATCAGAAAGTTTTTCTTGTCATTTTTTGAACAAGAATAACCTGTTATTAGTTTAAAAAAATATTTTCACTTTATTTTTTCATGAAAGTAATTAATTAAGTTTCCATTTTTAGATATTTAAAAAGATTTGGTAAGACAGCAAAACTTGAATTATTACATTTCATAGATATACATACTAATGGAAAGACAAAAAATGGCAAAGACCTTTATATAATGCACTATATTTTCTTGTGTTTTCTGTAATTCTAAATGAGGTGTCAATCATGTATAAGTTATCATGTATGTTTTCTGAACTAATTGAGATAAAATAACCTCAGTATTTGGGTGAAACAGATCTCCAATTATTTTGGTATTTACTTTACAGATCATCAAACAACTTTACTAAGAAAAATACAGTAATACAAATAAATTTTGGTGCTTTTATTTGAATGTATATGCAAGCTACATAAATAAAATATTTTAGTAACTGTTACAGTAATTAAATTTAATTATTACAGTCTTTGAGATAATGGTGGGAAAATATAATTTTTGAAATGTTGTGTGGGCTAATTTTTTATTTATTTGTAAAATGCTACTATTTAAGCTGGAAAAACAATAAATGGATAGCATTAAACATACATGCATGTATGAATTTGTAATTTAATGGCTATTATAGTAATAATAATATAAAATGTGGTAACATTATTGTTTAGAAAAAATATAAAAGTATAATAATGTACACATGCATACATAAAATTAAAAATGATCAGTTTAAAACAAAATTGAAATATATAACCCACTATAAATAAAAATATTATTTATTGCATCAATCCAGCTTTCATTTTTTAATGGAATCTTTTCAAAATGTTTCTTTTTACACATTCACATGACAGTTTACATTACAGAAACCCCCAACAGACATTATTTACATGTCATTACAATAAATATAATTATTAAAATATATACTTTAAATATAACTAGTAAAATACATATATGAATATCATTAAAATTATTACAGATTTGCCCCATAATATATATATATATATATATATATATATATATATATATATATATATATATATATATATATATATATATATAGTGCCCTTTTCTATAGGTCAGTAATAGTTCATAACAGTCAATTACTAAAAATTGTAAATTTTAGAATATGTTCTTTTGATTTATTAATTATAGTTTGTCAATTATGTTATAAAGTACAATTTGAAGCTAAAGCAAGTATGTAGTATATAAAATTATAGCAAATTATTTAAAAATAGTTATGTAAAGCTTAAAATATTGTTTCATATGGTTGTAAAAGCTGGCCATATTAAATAACAGAGCTATAAATATTAAAAGTATATTCAATAATTCGATTTTAATAGTTAAAACATATAATTTAATAAATGCTATATTTAGATTTGTAATCATATTTAAATAGTCAAAATTAATATAGTATATTTTTAAAATAAACATTGTGATAGTGAAAATTATATCTAATTCTATATATTCTAAATTGTTCTTCCAAATTTTTTATAATTATTTTATATAATATAATAAGTGTATCAATTTTATTAGTCTAGGCAGAGAAATAGATTGAAAATTGTCTGTCAAAGTTATTAATCATGTGACTTGTATACTAATACTTTCACATACATGATTGTTTGTATTTAAAGTAACGAAGTTGAAAATATTTTAAAAGTTATATTATAGAGTTGGATGGAATTATTGCCTATCATAAAAGTAAATAGTATTAAACATTAAGTTAACTATCGTATGTAATGTTTTAAGTAATGTAATAAAGACAAATACAATCATAAGATAAAAATTAAATATTTTATTTGAATAAAAATAGATAAATTGAATATTAAAAAATGGAATAAGTTATTAAATGTTATTTTAAAAGTTATTTTAAAAGATTAAAATAATTTAAATAAAGCTATAATTGAATTAAAAGTGGTATTTTAAATAATATTTTCAGTTCATTACGTCACGATTTCTTATTTTGAAATTTAATTCTACTATAAACTAAAAATATGTAAATTTGTTCTCAAGTTAAAGTAAGAATCAACCAATCAAATGAGGTATTCTTACCGACTATAAATATGAATTGCACGGGGGTATAAGCGGAGATTAATAATGTATTGAAACCGGAGAAAGGTAAATTATAACTATCAAAAAGATAGTATATTTTTTAAAATTTTTATTTTAGTCAATTTTTTTCTGGTACTTTCTTATCGTTTTATTTGCAAAAAACTAATTGATAATTTTTAAAAATATTTTTTTGCAAAAGAGAGTTTTAAAATATAATAATTTAGAAACTTCCTGGAAATGATTTTCTAATTTTTAAAGTTACTTGCCAGTCATATTTTATCTAAAAATTTAAACTAAACTTCGCAATAAAGGATGGATATACTACGAAATAAAATGGATATAAATTGTAATACTGTAAAAATGTTTGGAATTTTTGTTGATACAGCTTTATTAATGCATAACCGGAGAACTGTTTTGGTACATTAAAAAAACGCAGCTCGGACATTATACAGAGTCTAAAAAAATGTATTGAAAAGTATTATTTATAAGCTTATCCAAGATTTATTTTTAAATGGTAATAAGATAATTATGTATTGCATAAATTATTTTATATAATATGATATTCAAAGGAGTAAAATGTTTTATCCTTTCTGAAAAAAAAATATTTTCAAGAATTAAAGAAAGAACCCAGGAGAATATGTTATAGAAGCATTTTTGATATTAAAATATCAGTTCTTCGAAGTATTTAAAATGTATTTGGAAAAGATTTGTTCAAAAGTACTTGAAGTTTTTTTTTTATTTTAAAAGAGATTTATAAAAATACCAAACGAAAGTGTAAATGTATCAAGAAGGAAACATAGATAAAAAAGTGAACATATAGTTGAATAAAAGATGGATCCATGGAAATACAAAGAGTACTTAAAAATTCATTGAATATATTTAAAGTTAAATTAGATGGATTGATGCATCGGATACGCAGAGAATATTGTTAGAGAAGATTAAGAAGCTTCGTGGGAATAATTCTTTATTATTATCATTTAATAATTATCATCCTAAATACTAAAAACAAGGATTATTTTCTATAAATTTTACTAAATGGATTAATAATTATTTTTATTTTAAACATTAACTTGCTTTGAGGAGACATTTTTAAAAACTCTAGAGAAAATAATAAACATTTTGGACTTATCAGGAACTATCGTCAAAAAAAATATGTAATTATAGTTTTGATTCTTTTTATTTTGTTAACCTAGTTTAAATCTAAAATTTTATATAAGATTAGGAAAAACATAAAAACATTAATTTATTAATATTAAAATTTTATAATATAACAATCTAATAATTTAGCTAAAAATATTTTAATATAAAGTGTGTGGGTGTGAATTTTTTTTTATATCTGCAATACTCAAGTGGATAAAAAAAGCCTACTGATTATGATAACTAGATAAAGGTTATTGGTAATAATAATAACTATTGATAATTTATAATGTATATTTTTTTGTTTTCTTTAGATCATCCATAAATTGGAAAAATGAAGTGTAAAAGTTTTTTTTACTTATATGTACGCATTTCATACAACATTTTAAAAAACATTATGAGATAGGATTGATTCGAAAATATGCATACGACGATTTTTTTTTTATTAGTGATATAATCCAACATAACAAATAATTATGTGATTCTTTTAAAATTTTGATGTTGGGATATTCAAATATTGTCTAAGTAGATTGTATATGATTAGACATATAGAATAATGAAGTAAGCAGACTTTTCTTGTGGAACAGCTAGATTGTTTAACTATTAATGACTTTTATTTATTGTTTTGTAAATGAAGATAGTTATTTATCGATGTAAGATGTGGAAAATCTTGAGAAATAATGTTGAGATAGTGGCTGCGAAGAACTTAGTGAACAGGAAACCAAGATGATGTTTTTCAGAAATAGGATGTTATAAGGAATGGAAATAATATTTAGTCTTTATGTGAATATCAGCATAGTTAACAAAGCCCTTCGACTGATACACATTTTAGTTGGACAGTATTTATATTTCTTTAAATATTTGATGTTCTAATAAAGCTGAAAAAATAGCTTTAACATTTTCCCTGTACTAGAAGATATTAGGCAGGTAAATGTCATACCTCTTCGCACTTGTGCCATGATTTTGAGATATGTTAAGAGTAATACTTTAGCTTTCTTCCTTAATCCTATGCATCTATTTTCGCTATCTTTATTTTATGTAACTGCATCATTCAGTAAGATATGTTTAAGAGAAATGATAAATAATTTATAACTTTGGTTATGCTATCGTTTTGTATAAGATTGGTTTATTTGCTTAGAAGGAATAGGATGTTATAACTTAAAATTGAAGATCCAAAGTATCCCAAGGAAAGAAAAGAATCATAGAATATATTTTAAATTTATTTTGGAAACGAAATATAAACTTTTAAAATAGGGTATCTAAACAAAGATATTTTCTTTAAAGTGATAATAATTTTTAAATGCTTTAGTATTATTTTTTTAAGAGAAAATAAGTATTGCATATTTTTAAAATACAATAGTACAAAGTAAATTATGTAAACAATATGCATGTATATTTTTGTTTATTGATTAACAGAAATATATTGATGATTACACTTATATCATACTAAAGTAAGGCTTAAAGAAGAATATATTATGATTAGTAAACATTGTGTGATAAATACTAAAATCTAATACTGAATTTTTGGATAATATCTTGTGTAACATCTTTGACTTTGCAAGATGAAATTTTTTTTTATATTTTGAGAAATCCATACTCATTATAAAATTTTGTTTTCTATAGAATGTTTTCTAAGTATGAATTTTTTTAAAAATAAGATAGTTTAATAATATGAAGGATAAAATGCTGTTGCTAATAAAGTAGATAAATATATTTGTAATAAGTTAACCATAATGAGAAAACAAATAGTAACATTTTTTTTAAAATTTTGTCCTAAATCTAAATAAAGATATAATTGAAATATAAATTATTTTTTTTATAACCCAGTAGATCAAACTGTAAAGTAAAAAAGTTAAGGATATCCACTGTAAATAGTGTAAATAAATTGTTTATTTATTTGTTGTTAGTAATAAACTTTGTTAAATTTTGTTATTTCAAAAATTTTATGTCTGAGTTATTTATTTCTCCACATCGCTGCCTGAAAACACGATATATGCATAATAATTGAAACAAATATATAATTTTGCACAAAAGATAAATAGAGAATTATTTTAAACATTTTAAATATTTTATTGGTATTCATTATAATTAAATAATCATAATTTTACCTTATTTTATTGGTCATAAATCAGTTATCACAATATTATATTAAATTATATGCTATCAGTTGCCACACACATTTTGTTTGTCAGATTATTAAAATGCTGCCACGTATTTATTATATCATTACATGAAGATATAAGATCATATTATATTATTTCATTATTTTATTATGGTAATAAAATTATAGTAAAAAGAAAAGTTATACAGAATTAGTTAAACAATGAAGAATATTATTACTGTTATTTATTATTATTAGTTTCAGTGTAGTAGATTATGACATAAAATCCCTTCTCATATTTTACTACCGTATTTTTAAATTAATTTAGAATAAACTTTATGAACCTGAGATTATTTTATTGAGATAGATTATTACAAATAGAAGATTAAGATTTAATTATTAGTTTAATCTTAGCGAGTAGAAGTTATTAAAGTCGTAAGAATACTATGAGTTTGTTATTTGAAATAGTAATAAGGGGGGATAGTGTTCTTATGCCACTGAGGTAGTATCCTGTGTGATTTTGGCTCAATGTAATCTATCTTGTCACCCATATTTTCACTTCAAGTCTCAGGAAAATATTAAATATTTATTTAATTTATTTTTATAAACTGAACCTTATTTGTATTTTTAAATTTGAGCTAGTGAAATATTTTAATTTTAATGCTGAATATTTTAGTTATTAATTATTAACTGAGATAAAACCCGTTATATTTCATATCATGTACTATTCTGAAGTGAGGATGCATAGTTACAAGTCAGAATATATATATATACACACACACAAATAATCTACAAAAATAATAATAATTTTTTTTATTTTGAAAATTATAGCTAAATTTCCAATAATTTCACCATACCCATTTCCCCCCCCTAATTGTGCTGGACTTTTAATCAATGTTTACACATTTGTTTAAATTATCTTAAATATGCAAAGTTTCATAAAAAAAAATTTCTTGTAATTTTTAACATACTTTATTATCTAATTTATTCACATTGCATTTATTATTTTAAAGTAATTAGTCATGTATTTGTGTAAAAAGAAACATCTTGAAAAGTTTCCATTAAGGAATGAAAGCTCGTTTGATGTATTACATAATTATTTAAAATTGATTATTTTTAAATTTATATGTAGACGGCCACATTATGCACAAATTTTAACATTGAAATTTTATCATTTGAATTACGTGCATATTCCTAAATAATGTACACATAATTTGAAACAATTATATTTCCAATTTAATTACATTAAGATAGATGATTTCTTTTACACCAATCTATTCTCATTTTAGTTATTTTGTTTTTTTTTAATAATTGCTTTAAAGTAATGATATAAAAAATGCTTTGGCATATGATGAATAATTGAAAATTACTTTTTCAATGCATGTTTGTATCCATCAAATATTGTTAGATGTGTAACAAATATTATTCCAAAGTTATTAAATTTGTTTTATTAGACAATGTGGCACCAAGTCCATTAATGTTTTTCTATCAAACTTACAATTTAGAAACTATCTGAATTAAACAACATATTTTGTGTAACAACTTTGAGTTATATAATGTAATTAAAATGAAACCATTGCCTTGAAACATATATTGTGATCAGATATTGATAAATGGTAGAATGTTTTATGATCACAATCCATAAATTTAAAAATAATTGTCATAAAATTATTTATGACTGGGGAAAAAAAGATGTTTTAGTTATAATACTAATCCATTTATACCTATTATAAAATATAATGCAGAACATAAATAGATACTTTGTATTTATTTTTGATTTTTGCATTTTTGTGTTTCCAGAACTATTTCCTTCAAGTAATAAATATTAGCATTTAGTCTTTTTAAATAAAACATGATATGAACAGCATTTGATATATTCTAAATCATTGTGATGTAACAATATAAATAATAACATATTTTGTATGCATAATCACAAATTATTAAATATCATGTGGTATTTCAAAGCATCTTATGTGGGTATAAAGAACCATCCCATTACTACTAATAGAAAATAATATAATTTTCCTATTAAAGCACTTTTTCATTGGGACTCTCATTTCATGCTATTAAAATATATAAAATACTTTTTCATTTGGAAAAAAATTGTAAAGCCAACAAATTACAATATATGTTGCATTCTATACAACAAATATGTAGCTACTACCAATGTCTTTTTCTGATTAAAAATTTCTTTTTGCTTTTTGTTCGTTAAAATTCAATAACACAAAATATATGCTGTTGTGTATAGCTTTTTCAAAAGTATGTTTCAAATTTATCATTCACTAACTAGTTACTTTCAGGTACAAAACAACTGCGCACAATGTTAAGTTAATTAACAATATATTTTTCCAAAAAATTTTTATGTAGAAATTTACTTTGAAATATAATATTAATATTATTTATATTCTTTATTACTTTTATAATGCTTTTTACAACCCACTATTGACAGTTTCAATTGCCCCTGCAAACTTTTTTAGAACTATCTCTTGAAAGTTGTGTTAAAGTATCGTGTAATAATTTAAATTATTGTAGTTACTTGCAAAATAGTGCCACTTTTATAAAATATTTGGAAGATGAGACTTGTACCATATTATTTTATGAATACTTTTATTGTTTTAATTTGTAAAAATATTAGAAATGCATTTTATTGTAGTTGCTATAATATAATAACAATATAGACCTTACAGCAAAGTATTATTATCAAACATTTTGTAAAATAGTATGTTTACTGTCACATACTCATGATTTTATGAGTTATTATTACAAAATCAAAACAACATTACATAAACAGCTTTTCTTGTAAAGATGAATATAAGAAAAGTATATGGAACAAAATATATATTTTGATTTTATTAATATTAATAAAAACACTGAATGGCAATTTACGAAAATAATTTGCTTATGCAACAAATTTTATTTTAGATTAGATATTATGAGGAATGTAAATGACTGTTGGTGTCAAATTAGGCTGTGTAATTTTTAGATTGTCAATTTTATTTTGTATTGCATTGATCTATGAAATTGTTGATTGATCATTTTTTTAAACAAAGCTTCAAATTAAGATATAGGATTGGTAATAATATTTTTAATTTGATTTGATTCAATTGAATAAAAAAATTTACCTACTATATTATGAAGGTACTTAATTCATTTTTGCTTATTATAAAGAAGATCTTCTAAGTATTCTATACAATTTTTCATGTAACATATAAAAATTTAGTTGACTAATTTATATTTAAATCTCATGTTGATTATCAAGAAGTGATAAAAATAAATCTCAGTAACATTAAATTTGGTTAATATAGAAATAAAACAAACTATCTCCTTTTTTTTTAAACTTGATTTTTTATGACTATAATCATGAAAAATAAATCCAATGTTTCGACTATTTTTTATAGTCTTTTTCAAGGCACACTAAAATAATATATATACAATAAATATCCCATATTTAAAAAAAAAAATAATAATAAAATTTAGTTAAAAATTACAAAATATATTTATAATCAAAATTTTCTTTTTTTTACCTTATCTCATTCCACTTTCCTATTACAATAACAAAACTTAAACACAACTAATTTCTTTTAAAAAATCTGTATATATATATATATATATATATATATATATATATATATATATATATATATATATATATATATATATATATATATATATATATATATATATATAAAAACTTTTAATTAAAAACCTATAAAAGAAAATAATAGGTTTTTAATTAAAAGTTTTTATATGATATACATAGATTTTAAAAAAGAAATTAGTTGTGTTTATGTTGTGATTGTAATAGAAAAGGGGAGTGAGATAAGGTAAAAAAAAGAAAATTTTGGTTATGAATATATTTTGTAATTTTTAATTAATTTTATTTTATTTATTTATTTTTTTGAAATATGTGATATTTATTGTATATATATTTTATTTTAGTGTGCCTTGAAAAAGACTATAAAAATAGTCGAAACATTCGATTTCTTTTTCATGATCATAGTCATAAAAAATCAAGTTTTAAAAAGAAGTTAGTTTGTTTTATTTCTATATTAGATATATATATATATATATATATATAAAATATATATATATATATAGAAACTATGTTTTCAAAATAGTTTATATATATATATATATATATATAAACTATTTTGAAAAGAAGAACTGTGTGCTGGATATATTAAATTATTAAATTTGGTTAGTTATTATATTGAAAGTATAATAAACCTTTGTCTCTGTAATTTATAAGTAAAAATAGATAAGGATAATTTGAATGATGTAAATGATATGGCTTAGCATTATTATGAAACAATCTCTGAAACTAAGTTCTTTTAATACAGATATGATTGTTTATTTAATTAATAACATGCAAAAGTTACTTTTATAAATATATCTAAAATTATAAACCAATACTAAATTCTGACATCTAGATTCTCCATGGTAGTAAGAAAATATGGCAAAATAATTAAGCAATCAATTTTTTCCAAAAAATGAAAGGTATATTATAATGACAAATATTATAAAGTCATACTTTTAGTAGAGTAGATATTTTGAGATAAATAAACAATAAAAATATTATTAAAAAATATCTAAAATCAACTACAGCATGTTGTGTAGATTAAACTGACACATAAGATATACAAATTATATCAAACATTCTAAATAATAGCATAGAGACGATAGAGCAGAGCAGAAAATACATTATTAAACTTAAATTTGATGTGCTGCTGAAATGTTTTAATAAGAAAATTTTTTATCAAAATAATTTGTCATAAAATATCAAATAACCAAAAAACAATATCAGAATTTTTAGGTCAACATTTTTGTGGCTTTGAGAATGCAATTTACATTCACAATAAAAATAACTTTTAGAACAATTTTTAGTTTTTTACTGAGAGTTGTGTTAGCCATAATTGATTTCGAGTAATATCCATATATATGTATCAAGAAATGCTTTTGTGCTTTATATATATAATTGATAAAATCATTGTTGTAGGATGTGATGTAATAATATGAAGTCCTAAAATAAAATATGTGATAAAAACTTTCCAATATGTAAATTAATTGTTTATTTCTTAATGATTTGTTTTTCAATCTGCCAATCAAGTTTTTATCTTAGAATTAGTAAAGGACAGTAAAAATGGCAGATTTCTAAAATCTCCAAGAATCTACATTTTGCTTTGACCTTTGACATTTTTATTTTAAATCAATTTAATAATAAATTAATAAAATCAGTCATTATTATATCTATATTCGCAATGGTATAACAATATCAAACCAAATAAATGTTCATAGTATTCAGTAATATAAAAATGATAAACGATTTTTTTAATTATTTGAGAATAATTTGTTTAAATATGTATTAAAGTATCCATAAAGTAAATAAAGTCAATTACAAAAATAACGTTGTGCTTTTTTAAAATATAATATTTTGAGTTAATTATGGCTTGAAATGTCTTAACTAATATGGATAACTCTGATGCGAAATAATAATTTCAGGTAGACAAATCAAATAGAATTATTTATTTTGAAACATCCTTTAAAACTGTGATTGCTATTAATTTATTTAATATATGTGACGATTTTAAAGCTATAATTTTAATATAATTTTTCCATAAATAAGTTGTTTTTGCAAAATAAATGTTTATGAAATATTTTTTATTTTTTTTATTTTTTTGCCTGAGAACGTAATTTATATATATGTTAATAAAAACAGACTTCTCTATAAAAAGATATTATTATTATAATGTTTTCTTATTAAAAAGGTGAAGTTATAAATCATAAAAACTGAAATTACTTTTGTTTAAATTGAGTTATATTGCTGGGATTATTTGTTTTTTTGCGCATCGACTTTTGTAATAACAGTGAATTATGGTAAACAAATATTCAATTTAAAAATAAAATCCAATAATTGAAGATGGTAATTTAATTTTTAACATACATATTTTTTGGTACTTTAGTACTTAAGGTGCAACATAGAGGAAATAGTAGGCCTTTTCATATCCACAATGAATGTGTAATGTCCTGATGGCTTCAAATTCAAACAAAATAACCGCTGCAAGTATATGTGAAAACTTGTGTTTTTTTCAACAAGATTTTTTTTTTAATCCATGTGAGCATACGTAAAAACGTGCCTACTTTTTAATCAACAAGATATTTTTTTTCAATGATATCTTTTTTGTGTTCAGTATAATACTTTGACATTTTCAATTATTTGTCATATTTTTCATTAATGTCTGAAGTTGCACAATTTTTTTTTAATACTAACTCATTTTCAGTTATTTGTCGTATTTTTCATTGCGAAAACATGTTTTTTAATCAACATTTTTTTTAATTCTTCAACATTTTTAGTTATTTGTTGTATTTTTCATTAGTGTCCGAGGTTGCAACACTAAAATTGGTATTTGCAACGGGATGGAGATATTTGGGAGCTTGTGTAGGGAATCCGACGAATGTTTTATATAAAAATGTAATAAAAGTATAATAATTAATATGTACTTTTTGAAGAATATGTTACACAAGATGTCAAAGTTAATATTTACTCTTTCAAGCCCTATAACTATAACTTTATTAATCTTTTTTATTATTCTGCAAATCATATGTAAATGATCTATTAGAGTTACAGTTTTAGGTTCAACATGGATTGCATGTCAAACAAATGTAAACTAATGAACCTGGAAGTAATATATATATATATATATATATATATATATATATATATACTTCCAGGTTCAGGTATGTATATATATATATATATATATATATATATACATACCTGATGTAATCATAACATTTGTCAATACTGCAACATAATAAATCATCATGTTGTAGAGAGATGTTTATATTCATTTTATAACTAAATAAAAGAGTATTCAAATTAAAAAAAGTCAATCCAATATCATAAATTGTATTGGTTATTATATTGAGAAAGAATGTTGAAACAGTAAGACTTGAATTCGAAACTTAAGTTTCACCTTTTCTATCATCTCTCACCCACCATCCTTATTCTAACTAAATTTAAATTTTTGGTATTGAATTGTGTGTGTAGTGGTATTAAAAATCTATAACATCTGTCAAATTCGCAGTAAATGCACATCCACTTCAATAGCAGATTTAAACAATAAATTAAAATATTTTGATATAATTTCAAAATTATTTTTTTAGTTATATAATGTTTATATAGCTTTTTCTATTTTATTTTAAGTTATAAACTTCCATTCATTTATTTCTAATTTTCTAAAATCTTATTTTAAAATAATAACTTTGAAACTTGATTTTAAATTTAAAAATGTAAAAATAAATTATAAATCCAGTGTATTTAAAATTTTGCAAGTCATGGTCGGTGAGAGATAATGGATCAATTAAAAAAAAATTTCCTAAAAGTTTTAATTGCTGCAAAATGTTAAAAGGTGTAAACAAATCTGAACAATAGAAAATGTAGTTTTCTGATTTAATTAAAATCTTAAATTCTTGAGTAATGAATTGATTCTTCTAGGGGCAAATAGATTGAACTAAAATTGAAAAATAAAAATAAAACATGGCCACTATAAAAGGCACAAAATTAATTGAATTCAGGAGTGCTTTGCTTGGTCTTGAAAATCCTTTTTTATTCATGTGCTGCTGGCTATAAAAATTAATTTTCATATAAGGAAGATATTCTAAAATGTTTGAGTAGCAGGCAAAAGAGCTATTCTCCTCCACAAATTGTCAGTCAAATGCCCAAACCCATGCATGTGTTTTTCATAAGTTGAGTAATGGGAATCTGCTGTCAAGATATATGGAATGCTACCATCAATATCAAAATGAACACCATAACCTGAGTGCTGGGAAAGGGAAGCTGCTGCTATAAACTAAATGGACAATATGCAATTAGTCTGAAATGTGAAAATTCATCTCGTTATAAAACAGGTACCTATCTCCAAGGCCTTTAGAGTACTCTAAATTTATATTTCCAAGCTATAGCTAAACTTTATAAACTGTCTACTTATAAACTATACTTATATTCCTAAACTCTGTAAATCTCTTCTAACAATTTAGCTTACCTGACTCTTTTCCACTTTGTTGAGTATATATTTCTATTTTGCAATTTTTTTTTACTTTAGTAATAGCATGGCTATAAAATTTCTGACTGGGCTCAGCCCATCTTTAAATGTAATGTATAAGTAAAATAGTTGCCATATTGTGTGGTGATCGAATCATAGATCTTTTTTGTACTTATGCTGGCTGGTCAGCTTGGAAATCACTATGATTTTCTAGTGAATAATTGATTACATGAAATAATTGATGCATGTCCTGCAAGTCATATTACTGCTATTTTACTCATGTTGAATTATTTTGTTCAAAATAAGTGCTATATAACTTGATGCATATTCGTTGTTTCCCTTATTGTAAATGTGAGAGTCTATTACAAAATAGGTGGCAGACATATCAATTCTTAAAATAACAATCTTAAACTAATAAATTCCCTTTTAAACCTGCTTTTGAGTTTTAATAATAAAGCTAGTGTATTTCAATATATCCACTAATTACATTTATTTCAGGGCAAAATAAGTTAATTTATTAAATGTTGGTATTGGGAGACCGAGTCGTAAATTTCAAATTTAATTTTAAAAGTAAATACGATATGATTACTTATGTTAGATAGATATGTGTTACATTTTAAAGATGCAATAATCCATCTTTGAGCCTTGTATATTTCAGATCAACAGTGAATACTGTATTTTCATCACATTATACAAGTGGACATAAGAAATGTTCCCATAGGACCAGACACCTGTCACGTGGTCAGAGAGTAATTGCAGCACAGTCTTTTACACCTGATTATGCTAATGCGAACACTTTACCTTTTGGGCCTATGGCAAATGCCAGCCAATCATTTTAAATATTATCAACAGGCTTCACAGTTTCAGCATACTGCCACCTTTGCATCCCATTTCTAAATGCACCACGTGTTTTTCGTAATTAATTTTAGTATTTCAAGTATGGCTCAGTCTTTCTATTATCAGCATGATTTTGCTCTCAGATAAATGTCTTCCCATAATTAATACTTTCTGTAAGGTAAATCTATTATTTACTTTAATAAATTTATATGATTGCAGCTGCAATTATTTTCACATTTAAACTCTCACATTACAAAAGATATTAAATTCTTTGCGGCATGATCTTATAAACACTTATCCCAAGTATTCAGATAGCTAAATTATATTAATAAATAAGTGTACCTCATTTTGTAAATATAAAGGGTATTGGGATAATAATACCACTACCAAAATTTTAATAATAGTAATTGTATGTTATTAAATAATTTCAAATCATACGTCTGTCATCATATGTTTATTTGCTTGACACCCATTTGAAATAGCATCTCCTCAATTATTTAAATATATATATATATATGTCTAGATTTATTGTTATTAAATAGCTAACACTAAATTAAAGTAAATGAGTCTCTTGTATCTCCCTGATCCATGTGTCTAAAGTAATGCTTACTAATGTAGCATCAGATGTGTTTTTTCATAATGTGTATTGTGGAACCAATAAACCATGTTCGAACTCAGTACTGCTGGTGATGTGATGTGATGTATTTGGCTTCTCCTTAAACGAAGTCAAGAATATCTCAGCAATTATGCCCAGATGAACTTTTTAGCTATTTTATTCTTTATTCCCCACTCTTAAGTCTTCCCATATTCTGCCCCATCCCATTTCCACAACATAATCTTTGTCTACTCTATGGCCTTTATATCTAAATCCCCCTTATCTCTTCACAAACCCAACATAAAAACTAATTACTCACTTTCTGTATAGTCACTTTGTTCATGTCTATTCTTTCATAACTTCATTATCTGTACCCTTTCTGCTTTCAAGCATTTACATTCAATCAACAGGTGCCTAATATTTTCTATACCTTTCTTACAAAATTTTCACACTAAATTAACCATGGTTTTCCATTTACATGTATATTCTCTTGTTGCTAAAGATCCTGTTCGAGCCTTAAATAATAAACTACTTTCCTTACTATTATCATAAGATTAACTCGCATCCAATATTCCGTTTACTTCTATATTTATTTAAACTCTTCTTACCCTCCATACTAGTTCTCCATCTCCCTATTTTTTTATTAATGCTACTATTCTTATTTCCCATTCCTTACAACTATAATACTCAACAATCCTCCTAACACAATCACCCCACCTTTTATACAAGTATACTGATATAAATTTTTTATCAAAATCTTTTGCATACTGCATTACCTTCCTCACCAGTCTTGTTACCTACCTTTTATTCGTATCCCAATTGAACCCTATTTTTGCTATTCTTTTACTATTCATAAACTGCAACCTACCAAACATTATCATTTTACTTTTTGCATCTCTCACATAAAAACTTGACCATCCCATTTCTCCTTGAATTGCCTCCTTTGCTGTCAACACCTCTGTGTGTATTGCATGTCTTCCTACTTCCCTTTAAATTGTCTCCAAATAATCTAAATCTTTTTTACTAATACATAATGCATCATTACCATATTTTAACCCTGCTACTGTAACTCCCTTCCATACTATTCTAGCTACATTATATTTATTTTATGAAAATACTGTTAGTTTCTTTATCAAACCCTTTCTTTTCTTTCCTTAATTTAACACTTTCTTCTTCCATTCATCCAAGCAATTTTCCTGATTAAATAAAATGATTACCAAATATCTATATCTATCCATCACACTTAACTTTATATCCCCCAATAAAAATTCTACATGTTCTCTTTCCCCAGTATTAACCATCATTATATTTGATTTTTCTTCAGTAAATTTAATCCCCATCTCATTACCCACTCTTGCACATGTCCTCAACATAATTTCCATTTCTTCTTTTCTTTCTGCACACAAAAAGATATCATCTGCAAAGAAAAATACCCAACAAAATATATACTTTCTTGCCAACTATTAATGGTATCTCCACTCCCTCTTCCTAGTCTTTCTATTGCTTTCTCCATTTCACTCAAAAACAACAAAACCAAAATAGGTCACATAGGGCATACTTGCCTTAATCCCACCCCATTTTTAACTTTAACTGATTCTATATCCTTTAACTGGTAAGTATAATAATTATTTTCATATAATTCCCAAATTGGCTAACCTGACCCATTAATCTATTTCCTTTATTCTATCATATGCTTTTTCCATATCTATAAAACTTATATATAATGATCTACCTGAATTGCTACTCATCTCCATAAGTTGTGTAACTACAAACAAACTATATGCTATATGCCTGTCTGATCTAAAACCTCCTTGCATATCCCCCACTACATTATTCTCTTCCATCCATTATACAACCCCTTCCAGCTACACATATATAAGAAAACTTTAGATAAAACCGACGCTACCACTCATCAGTATATAATTATTTAACTTTCAATGATTCTTACCCTTTCCTTTAAATAACAGTCTTATTCTTGACTTACTCCAACTAACCAGAAAAACTGTCTTCTGTGCCATTCTATTAAAACATGCCAATAACTTTGCTTTTGCTCTATGCCCTAAATTCATTACCATCTCTGCAGCCCATCCATCTAAACCTTTTGCCTTTCCACTTTTCAATCTCTTCCCTGCCTCATTCAATTCATTTTTTTTTGTGAACCTAAAATCTCCATTACTAACTGTTTT